>QRFJ01004181.1:56517-155352 GCA_006176705.1 Cocos nucifera | reverse complement strand
GAGACCGCACCACCCACTAGAAATCATCAATCGCGGAGATTTTCGCTCTCTACAGAGGGAGTCTAGGGATCCGAGAAAATAGTGGGAGCTAATTTGTTTAAAAATAAAATCCCTAAACAAATTGGTCAAGTCAAAATTACAGTATCTAACTAGAACTTTGACTCTCTACAGGAAATGTCTGCGTCAACCCACTGGCACGTATCTAGACACACATAGACTGACTGACCCAATTATAAAGATGGCTCAGGAAATACAAATTGTTTTGGGTTCCGAGAAGTGACACATGTTTTGGACCAGGCCCTCCCACCTTACCAGCTCGTCCATCCACTGAACAGAGAGCGTCTCTGGAAAAATGGATTGACGAAGACAATAAGGCCAGATACTACATGTTGGGCTCGATGTCTGATGAGCTCCAGCGCCAACATGAAGATATCGGGACTGCTCGCCAAATGTTGGCTCACCTGCAGGAGATGTTTGGTGAACAGAGTCGCGCAGCCAAATATCAAGTCACGAAACGACTTTTTAAGGCTAAGATGCGTGATGGGCAGTCAGTCCAAGATCACTGTCTGACAATGATCAAGGACATGGAGAGCTTGAGAAGCTCGGTGTGAAGTTGGACTTGGACTTGCAGAATGATATTATTCTGCAATCCTTGACTGATGCATATGGGCCAATTACCAACTGACTCATCACCTCACCTAACAGTTATTGGTGATGGGTTAGCCAATGAGTGAACAACTCTTGTTCAATGATTCTCTAATCATGGTGCACCCAAACTTGGTCTCTAATTCATGAATCTCACCGTATCCGGAATATTGATCCACTCCTTAGTTAAGTCAGACCCACCATTTGCATAGACTGGGTTCCTAATTGAGTCTCTCACCGTATCCGGAATATTGAGCCCAACTCATCCTCCAGCCCATAGCATCCAATGCCTAATAGACATGGTTGCGTCTTCCCGGTGCAACTGAGCCACTGTATCCAGCCGAGAACAATCAACCCCGGGAAGGGCCCGCACGTCTACAATGGTGGAAGACCTCGGACTTAATCTTTTCTTAGGGAGAATTGATTCAGGTCTCATTAAACTAGACTTGGCTTAGTCATAACAATTATGACTAACCTAGTGGCATGGGTCAGCTCGGATTATTGACCACCTCAGATCAGAACTGTGTCAACAGATATGGCCAGGTAAGTGAGACCGGTGGAAGGAATATGCCATTAACTCGTACAAGAACGCATTCAGGTCGAGTAGCTTCCAATTAAAAACCAGTCGGTCGTCTGTGCCAAACTTACCTTAGACACCAAATTGTTGAGTCAGAACCAATTGGGTTAGCCTACAATCCAGACTCTAACCTCTGAGCCTAATTAGGTCTTGCTTGATCGTGACTCGATCTTGACCCAGACTTAATCCTATTAGGCTGGTCAATTTAAGCATTGTTGATCCCATCTAACCAACTCTTGATTCGGTTTGATCAACCGCTTAGACCTAATTGAGCTACCCAAGCCCGAACCCAGTATTATGAATATGTCTTAGATCTGAAATTCTCAATTTTAGACCTAATTAATATTCCATAAACTTAATTCTTAATTAAGTAGGGTTCATAAACAAAATATGCACAATAAATCCTAGGGTTTCAGGATCTAGGGTTTTGCAGAAAGTAAGTTTTGGGTTTCTGATTAAGGACGAACGCGCAGCACCCCTACACATCATAAGAACACCCCATCGAATGGGAAGAGAGGGCCTTTAAACCCTTCTTCGTTCTTATGACCGGACGGCCAAGAGGAACGCCTTAATCAGGAACATTCAATAAACATTCAATACTACAAAACAGTTATAGATCTATATCATATATCTCATATACAAATTTAGATCTAACCATGGCATATTTTGCATACATCTCATGTATCATAATCATGCATGTTTTCAGATCTAAATTATCACATAATAATCTGAAAAATTAGATTTAAATTGATCTAATCAAAATAAATTCTAATCTAGACAATTATGTAGAACTATTCTACAACTAGTCTAGTCATGCATCTATCATATCTCATATGATATTTAAAATTAAATAATTTTTATTTGCTGTTTATCAGATGTTATTATAACACTTATAATATCAGAAAACAGTAAATAAGAAGATCTAAAATATGATTTAATCATATTAAATCAAAGACATGCAAAACTATTCTATAGAACTATTCTATTCTAGAACTAGTCATGCATATCTTCATGTTCTTAGATCCAAATCATTTAATTTTAATTTTTCTTGATTTCAGATCTGATCACATCTCATGTGACATCTGAAATCACGTTATTTTTAATTAAAATAAAATTAAAAATCAGATCTAAACTATTTTTAGAACCATGGCTCTGATACCACTTGAAGGGAAATCCTGATTTCCCTGACCAGGTTCGTTCAGATCTGATCAGATCAAGAGATATATTTCAAAAATTTTTCTCTTAGATCTGTATCAGATCAGGGATGCTTCAGATCTGATTCTTATTTATTTAATAAAAATTAAATGAAAAGGATAAATTAAATCACATTCAATTTACCTGAATAGGGTAATCCTATTACCCTGTTGATGATCCTGTTTGCAGCGGAAGGTTCTGGATCAAGCCACGCAAGCGCCTGGCCTCTACCGGTATCCACTCGGGCTGGATCTGGAGATCCTCTTCTTCTCTATCACGCCTCCAAAAATCAGATCTGGATCTGATCTGGAGGATCTTCAAAACTCCTTTTGAAGATCTGCAGTCGTTCTTCGCAGCAGCGCAGCCTTCTTGCTTTTGATCTCCTTTTCTTGATCTAAATCGCACCAATCCAAATCCAAAACACTTTTGGACGTGGAGAGCAAGGGGAGATGAGAGTATGGCGTGGAGAAAGGGGAGAGAGGCAGCCTTGGGGCGTGGGAAGATTGCTTCTTGATTATTTCTTTATTATTTTTTCACTTGGGCGCTGGGTCTCTTATATAGACTAAGCGTGATCCAAGTCATCTTCCTCCCAACCAATCACAACCCTTTGTGAAATCAGATCTAAATCTGATTGGTGGGATTAGAGTCCCCTGGATTCCTACTTGGAGAGTGCCTTGGACCAGTCAAACTGGATTCTTAGAAGAACTCTCATTGGAATCCTAAAGGGAGATGGAGTCCTTGTCCAACAAGGACTCCTAGGCGCCTCCTACTTGGGCTCACGCCACCCTTGGCGTGCGCCCATCTCCTTGCCAGGTTCTGGCAGGGGGACAAGCCCCCACCAGCTCTCCAATAGGTGCATGACATGTGGTCAAAAGTCAAAGGATGAATGGTCAACGTTTGACCAGTCAAAGGTAGACTTTTGACCAAAGTCAAAGAACAAGAAATGGCAGGTGACCAAAAATGGCAGGTAATGTCTTACAAATAAGACAACCTATTCTGACTTGGACAACCTCCAGTCAGACCATAAGAAGACTTCTGTTTGAGCACAAACTCCTTTGGCTCAGACAGGACGACTTATTTATGATAGCAAAAGAAGAACGTTAGGTTCAATCGAGTGCTAGCACGATTTCCTTGAACCTAATTGAATCTCATTCAGATCAATTGAACTATATTAGTTCAATTGATGATCACCAGATTCAAACCCTTGTTTGTGTGACCCAGTTAGGTTCAGTTCTGTATGGTAATGGGATATGTCATGATCTCTATCATCGACATCATCGAAACTCCTTTCGATGGATCAGAACTCTTCTGATTCGAACAGCTAGAATGATCGATCATCTAAATCATTCTAATTGCTCCCAAAATCCACCAGTGACACCTAGCAGTATATGGTGGCAACCCATCAGAGCTGAATGCGAACCTCTTGGTGCAGCTACCTGTGTGATTCAGTTCTTCTATCTTGAGCCCCGATCAGATTAGGGTTAAGGTGAACTCGTCAAACCCTAGTCTCTGTCATATGATGTAATCATTCGATTCGAGTCCAATGTGAAAATCTAAATAGAAACTCTTTCTATTATTTCACTCTGCCATGGCCATGGGCTTCAGGACTTGATTCTCATGATCATCATAGGGCTACTCCTCTACCACCGAGGTAGATAGATCCCATCTTGATGCAATCCAGTTCCTACAATGAACATGTCACAGCCAACATACACCTCAGGGTTCCATATGGCTAGGAGACCGAGTAATGGTGTAGTCAAACTATAACACCCTCAAGGTGAACTGCCGATGCATCTCAGGTCAAAGAACCAGACACACTACTGCAGCATCGAGTCAGTCATTGACGAGAAGGTAGACTCCCTAATGACTACTCGAGGTGGTCACGCTCAGTGCCCTCGTTCTCTAACGAGTACCTGTACTCTCGCTCCGGTGTCTCCACACCGTAGACTCAAGACTCATCTACTAAAGAGAAGCGATCGTACACCAACCTTCCGGATCAATCACCATCCTCGTGATGATCCTATGGTCGGGAGCTATTTATGAGTTAATAATGATTATTCATGTCTTAAATTTTCAACTCTTGAAAATATGAATTATCATTACCATTAACTCAAAGGATGTATCACAGACACTAAATACACATGTGTGATAGAAAATAACCCATTTATTAATTATAGTCAAAATTACAATTTTGCCCCTAGAAGTGTATTACAAGTGTCAGCCAATTCTGGCTTCTAGGGCACATATATCTAACACATAGGATCATCACGAGGATGGTGATTGATCCGGAAGGTTGGTGTACGATCGCTTTTCTTTAGTAGATGAGTCTTGAGTCTACGGTGTGGAGACACCGGAGCGAGAGTATAGGTACTCGTTAGAGAACGAGGGCACTGAGCGTGACCACCTCGAGTAGTCATTAGGAAGTCTACCTTCTCGTCAATGACTGACTCGATGCTGCAGTAGTGTGTCTGGTTCTTTGACCTGAGATGCATCGGCAGTTCACCTTGAGGGTGTTATAGTTTGACTACACCATTACTCGGTCTCCTAGCCATATGGAACCCTGAGGTGTATGTTGGCTATAGCATGTTCATTGTAGGAATTGGATTGCATCAAGATGGGATCTATCTACCTCGGTGGTAGAGGAGCAGCCCTATGATAATCATGAGAATCAAGTCCTGAAGCCCATGGCCATGGCAGAGTGAAATAATAGAAAGAGTTTCTATTTAGATTTTCACATTGGACTCGAATCGAATGATTACATCATATGACAGAGACTAGGGTTTGACGAGTTCACCTTAACCCTAATCTGATCGGAGCTCAAGATAGAAGAACTTAATCACACAGGTAGCTGCACCAAGAGGTTCACATTCAGCTCTGATGGGTTGCCACCATATACTGCTAGGTGTCACTGGTGGATTTTGGGAGCAATTAGAATGATTTAGATGATCGATCATTCTAGCTGTTCGAATCAGAAGAGTTCTGATCCATCGAAAGGAGTTTCGATGATGTCTATGATAGAGATCATGACATATCCCATTACCATACAGAACTGAACCTAACTGGGTCACACAAATAAGGGTTTGAATCTGGTGATCATCAATTGAACTGATCTAGTTCAATTGATCTGAATGAGATTCAATTAGGTTCAAGAAAATCGTGCTAGCACTCGATTGAACCTAACGTTCTTCTTTTACTATCATAAATAAGTTGTCCTGACTGAGCCAAAGGAGTTTATGCTCAATCAGAGGCCTTCATATGGTCTGACTGGAGGTTGTCCAAGTCAGAATAGGTTGTCTTATTTGTAAGACATTACCTGCCATTTTTGGTCACCTGCCATTTCTTGTTCTTTGACTTTGGTCAAAAGTCTATCTTTGACTGGTCAAACATTGACCATTCACCCTTTGACTTTTGACCACATGTCATGCACCTATTGGAGAGCTGGTGGGGGCTTGTCCCCCTGCCAGAACCTGGCAAGGAGAAGGGCGCACGCCAAGGGTGGCGTGAGCCCAAGTAGGAGGCGCCTAGGAGTCCTTGTTGGACAAGGACTCCACCTCCCTTTTGGATTCCAATCAGAGTTCTACTAAGAATCCAGTTTGACTGATCTTAGGCGCCCTCTAAGGAGGAATCCAGGGGTCTCTATTCCAACCAATCAGATTTAGATCTGATTTCACAAAGGGTTGTGATTGGTTGAGAGGAAGAGGAGTTGGATCACAAGAGGTCTATAAATAAGACCCTGCGCCCAACCTTAATTCTAAGAGTGAATACTATTAGACACGCCCCAAGGCTGCCTCTCCCCTCCTTCTCCACGCCATAGTCTCTTCTCCCCTTGCTCTCCACGTTCAAAAGGTGTTTTGGACTTTGGTTGGTGCGATTCAGATCAAGGAAAGGCGATCAAAAGCAAGAAGGCTGCGCTGCTGCAAAAGGACGACTGCAGATCTTTAAAAGAGTTTTGAAGATCCTCCAGATCAGATCCAGATCTAATTTTTGGAGGTGTGATAGAGAAGAAGAGGATCTCCAGATCCAACCCGGGTGGATACCGGTAGAGGCCAGGCGCTTGCGTGGCTAAGATCCAGAACCTTTCGCTGCAATCAGGATCATCTACAGGGTAATAGGATTACCCAAATTAGGTAAATTAAATTTGATTTAATTTATCTTGTTTTATTTTATTTATTAAAATAATAAGAATCAGATCTGAAACATATCAAGATCTGATTGAGATCAAGAGAAAATTTTTGAAATATATCTCTTGATCTAATCAGATCTGGACGAACCTGGATCGAGAAATCAGGATTTCCCTTCATCTTCAACATGTTAAGCAGCTCAGGTAGAGTGGTGTTTAGTTTGTTCATATGAAAATTTATGACAAATTGGGAGAAGGAATCTGAGAGTGATTGTAGGATCAAATCCTGGCTAAGCTCACCATCCATAACAAACCCCAACTAGCCTAAATGATTGATCAGATCAATCATTTTCAGCACATGGATTTGCATGGATGTACCTTTACTCATCTTCGCATGGAATAGCTATTTTGATATCTTATATCTAGTAGTCCTACTCTGCTCTTCATACAACTTTTTTAGATTAAGAAATATGGACTAAGGATTCATATCCTCATGTTGCCTTTATAACTCATTGCTTATAGAGGCTAATATAATATATTTGATAGTCATACTATCATCCTGCTACATCTTGTATATGGCACTTTCCTATTCTATAGCATCATCCTCGATCGCATCAGGATCAGGAGAATCAAGGATATAGAAGATTTTCTCCTCAGTGTAAACAATTCTTAAGTTCCTCAACCAGTCTACATAGTTTGGTTCGGTCAGTTTATTGGCATGAAGTATACCACGTAGTGATAGTGAGTATGCATGATGTAGAAAAATCTATAAAATGAGAACAGTAACATAAGCAGGCTACTCATGATGCACGATTTAAATAAGATCTTTTATCTAATCATGTCTCCAACTTGTTTGGTAAATTCCATAGCCCTCTAGTATAAAAAATAAAAAAAATCCTATCGTTAGGTTTTTAAGTGGGGTTGAGATCCTAATTTTTTATAAAGCCTTGCGGATAGCACAACAAACCTCTATGAGTTCAAGGGCAGGTAACTTTTACTAATTGCATCTTATGCAACTCTCAATATTTCTTTTGCCTCTAAAATACTTGTAATCTTGTGGATAGCACAACAAGCTATAATATTTTAGTTAAATCCTTCATTCCATATGGTCATATCTGAATAATATCATCCTTATAGATAGCAAAACAAGATAATACCATCCAAATAAGCTATAAGTATCACTATGCACCAAGTCAACATCATACCAAATCCTATAGCAAGCTTTGTAGATAGTACAACAAACTCATTATAGTTTTTGATATACGAAGACATGGGTAGTGTTCTTAACACTTCACCATTAAGACTTAATATAATTTTTATGAGGGACATTGGTCTCATGCACATTCATGGCATGTATGTATCCATCACAGGCAGTATATACATCTAAACTACCAGCATGAAGAGTATAAGATATAATAGGATGGCTATAGACATTCCTAATATAATCCACTCGAGTTGGATGGATTATAGGTCTCATCCTAGGTGCATCATAGATTAAACCATCTCATGGACAATCTTTATGCACCTCCTACTCTCTAGCTGTTTAGTAGTACTGTCTCCATCTCATGAAGGCTTCGACGAATGCTGCATCTTCTTTCTTTTCATGTAAATACAAAGAATTAATTTCTATCTATTTACATGATCTTCTTATCCTTAATTTCACATTGACATGTAAAATTAATCCCAATCAATAGTTGGAAAAATACATAGGAAGGAAAAGAAAGATATTGCTGAAATCATAAGTGCTCTAGGAGCACCCAACCCCTACTTAAAAATTTACAACTATTGTAATTACACTCATTCAATTAGCCATCACAGATACATTCGCGTATTTATCCATTACATGGGTGTTTTTAGTCCATAACCATCCATCATGCAATTGATAATAATTATACAAAATATGATTATAAACTATTCATGTTATTCTAATTATAATATTATTTATGCATATGTCATAAAGATATCTTGATGTTTTAATCACATGAGCTCTAGGCCTATCTAGGGTTTGTGATCAGGGTTCAACTCTTAACCCAAAATCAATTACAAGTCAACCACATTTTACCATATTCAAGTTAAGATAATGAATTCTCAAAAGAGCCCAATCAAATTAGGTTCATAGAGATTTAGTCATCTTAGATTCAAACTCTAATGACAATTAGGTTAACTTTAATTGAATCAAGAATCCTAATCTCATTAGGACTTTTGAACTTTGATCAACATCAAAAGATCATCAAAATCCTAGATTATGAATGCTGCATTCCT
Organism: Cocos nucifera; assembly: GCA_006176705.1. NCBI lineage: Eukaryota > Viridiplantae > Streptophyta > Magnoliopsida > Arecales > Arecaceae > Cocos > Cocos nucifera. Next base: position 146,554 of record QRFJ01004181.1, on the reverse strand, counting down.
CTTTCATGATATAGAAATTTCAGCCACCAGATGTTTGGATCAAGATTCATGATGGAGCACCATTACTGGATCAAGAACCAAGATGGGATGCCATCCATGGATCAAACACCATAATGGGACATCATCCTTGAATCAGGCCTAATGATTGTTGGGAATATGTCCTAAAGTCAATCATCTAATTATAGACATTGTGCTCTTATATATGAATTATAAATAAATTAATAAAAAATATTTTTAGCTGTTCATCATAATTTTGCATCTTCTTTTTAGAACCTTTTTCATGATAAAGTTCTTAGAACTATTTTTAATCGATAAAGAAGAGTTTATCAAATAGTTTTTAAATCTTATTCGCGACCAAATAATATGTTATTACTAGGATGATAACGTTTATCAAGTGTAGATCATTGTATGTCATATGGATTGATTATCCTCATAACCAAAGAGTATGGAGACACTGGTATGGCGTGCAGGTAAAATGTAAGAGTACATTTCACTGAATATGATTCAACTGAGTGCTCTGTTGTCAAGAGTTACTTGCGAAGGATATAGATAAGTATCCCTCTGACCTGAGATCACCACGATGACTTGCAAGTAACTTACTATACTTTAGTGGCAAACTACATATATTTCTAATATAGTGATGGAAGGTTTTTGGGTATAGTCAAGTACTTGCGAAGTCTATGCATGAGTCAAGATGGAATTGATCACTCTTGGTTTTAGAAGATAGTGCTACATTATGTTTCAATTCAGTAAAAGTTTGGCCAAGGTAATCCATGTGAGGAGTCATAGGATTTATAAGGTTGAGACACTATATGGATGTACTGATTAAGAGTTTGATAGTTAACTCTAAAGTTATTCTAAGTATTGAGAGTCAAAAGAATGAATTATATGGTGACCATATGTCAAGGTTGAATGTTGCTTTGCAATAATTCGATCTATCTGGAGGTCGAGTATCATTGCTAGATGGTCACTTTGATTAATATAAAAATTAGTTTCTATACTACTGGCTTAATGTTCAAACCCATGGGATCACATATAATAGAGATTTTTGTCTGATCAAATGGCTGATCAATGATTATGAATCATTTAAGGATATAATTATCAATATGATTGATGATTAACCATATGCAAAGGTTGTGATAAAATAATTTACCAAATAGCTAGTGAATTATAAGAAGATTAATTAGCAATTAAATTGCTGATTAGCTCTATTTGATTGAGCAATAAAGTTTGGATCAAGTTTAAATGAATAGGATTTGATTAGGTTTGACCTAATTTGGTTATAAGATAACCTAATTGCTAAAAAAGATTAATTTCTAATTTGATCAGGACTTAAACTCAATTAATTTCTAACTTGATTAGGATTTAATTGAGAAGGTTTCATGCCTAATTGGATTAGGTTCATTTATCTTTTGAGTCTGACCAAATGGGATTTGGTTTGGATAAAATTGAAGAACCAAAGAGTCCAATTGGAATGGACTTCTTCCCTTGCACCACCTCATCCCTATGCCACACCTTCCTTCATGCAAATTTAGAATTTGCATGATATTTTCCCATGCCAAATCACATCTCCTGCCCCCCTTCTCCCTTGTTGATAAGTCTTGGTTTGTTTTGGTTTAAATATAAACTCAACTTGAATTTTGAATTCAAGTTTGAATTGAATTTAAATCAAACTATATCCTTATCCTTATCCATCCCTTGAGATGCCAATTTAAAAGGGCTTCTTTTAGGCATGCATGAGGAATCAAAGAAGGGTGTTCACTGTGAGAAAAGAAAGAAAAATATAGAGTGGGCGTGAGGCTTTCTAAGCATGGGTTCTTTCTGAGCCGTGGGTTTTGGGTGAGAGAATAAGAAAGTCTTACGATTTTCTACTATTCACTTTCTACCTCTATCTTTTCATCCTCCAACCTTCTTCTTCTCCTAGAAGAGTCCGAGAGATTTGAAGAAGGAGCCAATTCAGCCATTAGGAGGAAACTCTACAAGGAAGCTAGCATCCCAAGGAGATCGTCGATCATCCAACCTCCAATTGGACAAGAAGCTTCGCGTGGATACTTGTGGAGGCCGGATGTCTGTGTAGCTAGGAACAACTGACAAGTTCATGGTAATCAACTATGGTGAATATCGATCCATACTCAGGTATCGAGATTTGATCTTAGTCACTTTAATAGATACGATCTATTACATATATTCGATATATGATTAGATCATGCATACTATGTTTATGTCGTCGATCCATGTGTAGGTAGCTTTTTAGATCTAATCTTATGCATGCTAGGTTAATATGATTAATCTAGAATCTTCCACTGCTTTAAATTTTGGAAAAGTTTTGAAATGTTAATGCATGAAACTATCTCCAGTTGCTTTCAGTGGTACTAGAGCATGGTTGCTTTTGACATGAATATGCATGCTTAGATCTAAATTTTATCTATTATATATGTGATATGTTAGATTAGATATCTTAGTAGCCTGGTACTCAAAATAGGTATATAACCATGGCCGTTTGATTATATGAGGAAGTAGGGATTAAATTTTTTTTTTTTATCTGATCAATGGGTTCTCTTATGCCGTGTAGGGGCACTGCTTGTGATGTCTCATGAAGAAGAACCACGAAAAGAGTTTTTAAAATTATTTTAATTAGATTTAAAATTATAAATAAATTTAGATGAGATCTAAAATAGATTTATGATTGATTTTATTGTTATTCATGCAAAATAATTTGATCTGAAATTCTACAATGTGTATGGAAAGATTTGACTTAGAATCAGATTTTCAGGGATCGGATGAATAGATTCAAGTTTAAAATAAAATTTTAAATATCAAAATATCTGTGATGCACAGTGGATACTGGGATTTCTTGAATCTGATGTCTCGCAAGATTTGAAAGTATAGGTCCTCTACTTCACGCGCATGCCCGGCACCATGGAAAAGATGGATGATCTTCGGGACTTCGCACCTTCCAAAGGGTAGGAAGAAGAGGAAGAAGATGTGATGGCTCCTTTTAGGATCTTCTTGGATGAACCTTCACACCAAGGAAGAAGCCTTATAAGATCACCATGCCAAGAGAGAAGGACCTCTCATTCTTCTTGTCACACACCCTTGTAGGGTTCTGATGGTACAGTGGAAGCATGGATTTCAAAAAAAATTTCATCAAAAATTCCTAACCATCATACCCTAACCCATGATCACCTTGATGATTAACAATCCTACACTATAATATCATATCATTATAATAGGTATAGAAAAATATCTTAGGCTGATATAGACAGGAAGAAGTTGGTATTCAATCTTTCCACTAGGTGGCCAAGTGTTCGCCCTCCAATGGTGATCCATATAGGAACTTGATCAAGTTTGTAGCACCTCACACGTTAGTTCCAGTTGATCAATTCTTCTATGAAGAATCTGATCAACCTATCTTGGTAGAACTATACTTCAATAAGTATTAGCATTAATATCTTTCTCTCACACTTCTTTCTTTCCTTGATCTTTTCTAATTCTCTTCCTAAGCCCTTGTCCTAAAGCAAACTTCTTATCCTAATTAGGATCTTGTCTCCACAAGGGAAGGAAGAGAATTATTTAGACATCCTGGAGAAAGATAACCTTTCTTCTTCCCTAGCTTTCTATTTCTCTTACTTTTTATTTTTCTATCTTGCCTATTTTTCTTTCTAACCCTTGTCCTAAAAGAAGACTTCTTGTCCTAATCAAGACCTTGTCTTAACAAGGAAAGGAAGAAGAATATTGGGACAAGTGTGTTAGAAAGAAGAGATCAAAATAGATTGATCTGAATATCCGATGCACCACCCTATTTATAATGTGCATAGGTTTGCTTTGAGATCATCTCACACCCATCCACAAGCCTTATCTCATGCCTCCATATATTTCCCATGCCCATTTAAAATCTTATGACACGTGCAAGAAGAATCAAGAATTAAATCTAAAGAGACACTTCAAACAGAAAAACTCTTTGGAGAAATAATTCTCTGGTATTTTTCCAAAGTGTTGCGAGGCTTCAATATTGGCACCAATTAAATCCAATGATTTAGAATACATCTCATGGCCATCTAATGGCTTACAAAGAGGCGCCAATCTGATTTCTTGGTGTGGGAAAAGAAGAGGTTAAAACCACTTGGAGTCTCAGTCCAAGTGGCACCAAGAATAAGGGGACGGCTAGGGTTTTGATTTATCCAATTGATTTGATAATCACTGAAGCATTTAAGCCTTAGAAGGACTTTTAGGCACCTTTAGTTATCAAATATCCATGCCCATATGAAATTGCATGACATTTAAATGCATAAAATCAAGGAAGGGGGCACCCCATGGGATGGGGCGCCACATGGCATTAGCGCACAAATGATATCACCACGTGCTAGAGAGAGAATCTCTGGAGCATGGAATGCCAGGAATAAATGGCTAACCCCTTGGCTCAACTAGCCAAGGGTTAACCCAAAGCAGACCCAAATCAATTTTGAGTTTAATTGGATTTAATTAGCCTAATCAAGAACCAATTTTGAATCCAATTCTAACATAGGAGATAGAGTTTGCAACATGTGCTAGCATGTTCATCTTGTAAATATGATCTAATCCAACTAGACCCTGGATCAATTTTCTTTGTGTGTGACCTATTGGGTTCCATATCTAGCTAGTAGTAGGTCCGGATGCAAGTTGACCTAATCTAATTAGAATCCAATCTAACTGATTTAGGTCCAATCGAGCTAACCCGATTTCAACAATTAGAATCCTTTCTAATTGGTGATCGAATTATTTTTTTTTAATTTGATCAAACCTACAAGTCAAGATTGATGTCTAGCAATGTATCATGACTATTTAGAAGATATAAAATTTGATAAAAATACCAAATATATCCTTCAGTGGCAAGTTACCATGCAATTCAATCATTCAATCATCCTTGCATCTTGAATATGTTCATGAGTATAGAATCATGTTAGACTTAAAAACATATTCTTATCGATTCTCTATCAACCAATAATGACTCTAATGGTGAAGCATTAGAAACTCCTTTTAATCTTCATCCTGCTTTTGGCCAAAAGGCTTTTTTGAGTCATCTAGTTATGAGAATTCATAGGATGCGAACTCTTCTTACTAGGAGTGATCGATTCTTTGTTGATCAATTTGTAACCTTCATACACACTCCACCATATCTAGAACATCTTGTACATGTCTTAATGCCATGCTTGGATGTAAACTAAATATGAATTAATGTGCATAAGATTTCATGGTGATCTTAGGTCTAAGATCACTTGCATAACTTTCACTTAGAGAACCATCTTTTGATATGCAAGTAAGACTCCATCAGATGTTCTTTATTAGCAAGTCAATTTGGTGAACTCATTTTCTAATGAGCACCTGCATCCTTGTATTAGTGTCTCTACACAAGTAGCTAGTGAGATCAGCCATCCTCTCCATTGAGCATATATAGGATGTGCTATTCTATCCAGAATATTGATCCCTAACTCAATATTTCTATGACTAGGAGTATTTAGAATTAGAATTTTAGGATTTTAGGTCTCATAGGCATGATCCATTTATGTCTCTTAAAATCATTGCTCTAATTCATGGGGTTCATCACAAAATGATGAAACAATGTCTTGTTTCATTAACAAATGAAAAATGTCATTATATGAATTGAAAGTTTATAAAGAAAAGTACCATCGCATCACTCATGCCATTGGCTTATAGAGCACTCTTCTTTCAACCTTCTCTTATTCTCTCTTTTTTGTCGCACAAAAGCCAAGATAATCTCTCTAGATATGGCGGCCAAGACTCACTCCTTTTATATAGCTGACGCTCCCTAGGTATAGTTCAAACCTAAATTGATTAAGACTCTTAGTCCTGATATTATCTAAGAGGATTCCTTCATGAAGAAGGATTGGCGCCACGTTGTGGCACCCTCTCTTTCTCACACATGCCACAAGAAGGGGGGTGCAAAAACCAATGCACCCTCCTTCTCTTGGTCCACCATAAGGAGAGAGAATCCTCGGGCTTTGGTTCTCTTCAGATTTAATCTAAATGAGGTCCAATTCGATTCCAATTCGAACTAAATTTGAACCAATTTGAATAGACTGATGACCCTAATCTAATTAAGGTTCAGATCCAAGTCTGACTTAGATTTTCAATCTAATCAAGCCCAATTAAATCAAGCTTAATTATATCAGATCTAATCTAAAATAGTTAGCACTCAAATTCATTCTCTCATGAATCCTTTGGATCATAGATTCGATTATAATCATTCTCAAAATTAAACCTACACCTCATGTCTAGTGCTAGCTAGACATAGTCAACTATTTAATCCCGTAAGACCTCTAACTTAATTCTTAATTAAGCTAATCTATTTATTTAATTAAGTCACATACTTCTAAATTGAATAATTAGACTATAGGTTAATTCATTCCTACTTTGCATGACTTAGTGTGTGACTCCATAGGCTCGAACACTAAGCCGGTAGCATAGAAACTATTTTCTATACTAATCAAAGTTATTATCTAGCAATGATTTTCAATGTTCGGATAGGTTGAATATTTGCAAAGCAATATTCAAAAACCTCAGCATATGCTTACCACATGATTCATCCCTTTGATCCTAAATGCTTAGGACGATCTAGGATTTGCTGTCAATCCTAAATGAGTCATCCACATAATATTTTAATCTTTCAAATCTATCACATGGATTATCTTGATTAAGACTTTACTTAATTAAAATATAGTGATGCATTATCTTCAATAGTCTGAAGGGGTCAATCCCATCTTGACTCACATATAGACTTTGCAAGTACTTGACTGTATCTAGCAGTCTTCTATCATGGAATTAAAAATGTAGATAGTCTAGTACCAAAGCATAATGAATTACTTGCAAAACATCATGGTGATCTCAAGTCTAAAGGACACTCATGCCCATACCCTTTATGAGCTACTCTTGATAGTAGAGCACTCAATAGGTGAGTTACTATTCGGTGATAATGTACTCCTACATCTCACTTGTATGCCATATCAGTATCATACACTTCTTGATATGAGAACAACCAATCAATATGGCACACAATGATCTATTCTCGATAAACGTATCATTCTTTTTAATGATGTATCATTTGGTCATGAACATTGTTTAAGAAATATATGATAAATCCTTCTACATAAATTTAAAAGTAGTTCTAAGAACTTTCATTATAACATGGGAGTTCGAGATAGAAGATGCACAACTTATGATAAAAATGTTAAATAATTTTTATTAATAACAAAATTATATATAATTATAATAAAAATCTCAATCATCTATAATCTAGATGATTAGCTTTAGGATATTATTTTTCAATAACTCCTGCTTGGACTAAAATCAATCAAAACAGTATCAAATACTATTGGTGCAAAATCTAGTTAATGTCAGAGTCGATGTTGGAGTTGAAGAAGACAAGGTCGTTGTCGTTCACTTACAAAATAAATCTCGTCTGGAGTTAGGGATGGTGGCTCCGATAAGATCCTCCGACGATCAAGTCAGTTCTCTTGGCCAATAGAAATGGAGTACTCAAATAAATTTAAAGCAGAGTTTTTAAGTAGAAGATGAGAGCTTAGAGAAAACATATCTGGAGGATCCCTTTTATAGATAAAGCATGTAACAAACTGATAGTAGCAGCCATAACCGCCTGGTAGTAGATCGCTCAGGCCATGTAGAGTTTGTTACAGAGAGTAGTGCCCATTATCATGATGTGCCGATTCGCTAGGATTTAATAGTTGAAGTTTGGATGAGTTAGACGTCGATAGTGAGGAGCTTTTAGATCTCAATAGTTCTAGAGAGGTTTGGATTTTTTTGAGATCGTTCGCATATAAGTTGATTCACATTGAGTTGGTAGATTAAATTTACGTGGGCGATGAGATTCTCCTAGACAGTTGGAAGGAGATAGATTGAAGAAAACTTATCTAGCGGCTGGAAGGAGGTCGACTAAAGAAAGCTTGCCTAGCAACTGAAGGGAGATCATCTAGAAGATGATCAACAGGAGGAGTTCATCTAGAAGGAGAATGGCTTAGGTCCCGTTACTCGCCTTTAGTCAAAGGAAAGGATTAGTATAGTAGTAATTCTCTTTTATCATTCAAGATCATGCCACCAAACTTCAGTGTGTATTCGGAAGGCTCTATAGCATAAACTCATCTATGAGAAGATTGACAAATCCTAACAGAAATGAGATCAGCAGTCAAGAACTTCATCGAGGGGTATCTTGCCCCCGATAAGCCCTTTGGGCCACTAGATGGAGTTTGACAGGAGTCTGACTGGAGGAGTCCGAAAGGCATGTTGCTAAAGGAGTCCAAAAGGCTAGAGGCTGGAAGGAGTTCTAAAGGAGGAACTCGACGAAAGAAAATCATTCGAAAAGAGGGAAGCTTGGAGAAGTTCATCCAATGGGAGTGTGACTAGACAGGGTCATCTAGAGGAAGATCTGCCGGAGAGATCCATGAGGAGACCCACTAAAAGAGTTTGAAAGGAGTCCGACTGGTGGGAGTTCGAAGGGTATACGATTGATGGAGTCCACATAGATAACAAGGTCCTTGCCGGTTCTGGAGTCATTGAGTGAAGTTGGCCATAGCCGCTATCATCGGACGAGGTCGTCCCAAGATCCAACATCTTTCTAGACTTCAGTAGGAGAGGGTCTACACCCAGCATAAGTCCTCCTACGCCCGAGTTTGAGGTTTGAAAGAAGGGAATTAAGAAAGTATGAGTGCCGAAGTTCTTTCAAACTTTTCACGCCTATTAGGAAGAGAATTTTGGCATCATTTGCATGGGTGCTAAAACTTTTTCGAATGTGAGGTGACCCAAAAAGATAATTTCTAAAGCTTCCATCAAAGCGCTGCCCAAGATGCGACGCAATTAAGGCTCTGCCTGTTGCCAATTTTCTGCCATGATGATCGAGACACGTCAATCCAGGATTGGTCGGAGAGGACCTGCAATTATAACCATCTGGAGCTTCTATGGGTATTTAAGCTCGTCTTCTCCCTTTGGGGTTTTATTTTGACTGATATCTCCTTCTTCCTCTGGCTTTCCTTCTCCTTCTGCTCGAGAGCTCTGGCTTTCATCACCATTTTCTCTGATCTTGAGAGTTCTTTCTCTTGAATCTGGGCAAGCTCGCCGTCTCCTCACTTTTCTGAATCAATTTAGATTAGTTTCGAAATCCTTCTTGATACTTTCGCATCTCCATTCGTTCGGTTTCTTTGAAAAGCTTTGAATCCATTTTTTTTATTTTTTGAAAGATTTTCCAATTTAGTTCGATCCGATTGTCCACTGAAGGTTTCTAGTCAACTTGTTCTGAGAGTTTGGCTCATCTAGCACTGATAGATCCCTCCCATATAGATTCCAAACCTATAGAAGTACCTCGACCTTCCTTCGTCCCTAGCAGCATTTCTTGTAAACTTCACCATGCGGACCTTTTGTTGATCAGAATCCAATTCAAAATTTTTTCTGAATATGAACTCGAACTCCCTGGTCTCGGTGACCGAGCTTGCTCACCTCTTGCAGGCCGAACTTGCTTATATGTTGAAATCCTCCGAGCGGAACTTCGGTTGTCACTACCCCCTTTCATAGCAGACCTGTTTAGGTTCCTAAATATCTTCCTCGCTTCTATGGTCCTGAATTTATTCAAGTTCATCATAGGATTTCTCTCCTTGTGCATCTTGACCGAAGTCCGACTTACCATTTTTTTGTTTCATAATTTCTTCATCTTTAAACATCATCCTATTGCCAAAGATTGATAGTACGTGTCTCCTTAATTCGGCAAGAAGGGATTGCTTAAGGGCACTCCTTCTTTCATTCACAACTGAAAGAAGAAGTTCTTCTTCATTTGGTGTCCTTTTTTAGAGTTAGGACTTTCTTTCTAGGGAGACATGAGGGATTCGATCCGTCGAGCCCTCAGGTTTGAAAAGGAGGATCGAGACTCGACCAACAAATTGAAGTACTATCGAGCTTTTCCAATATTCGGACTTCTAGACGAATAGACCTTTTTTAACCTTGATCTTAGTCCCCTTGATCCAATCGATGGTCTCCTTTAGTTAGTCGATTATGTAACATTCTTTCCTTTGACTTTAACTTTTACCACCATAGAAATGACTTTCGAAGAGCGAAACTACTTATCAAAGGGAATCAGATCCCTTAAAAGGAAGAGCAGCTCTATCGGAGAGACATCAAAGAAGGCCCACATCGAAAAGCTAGTCCCGACTGTGTCGATCTAGGCATCGCCCACCCCAAAATCTGATGCGGTGGTGTCGAGTCTGGCCCTGCTCGACGAATCCACCCTCCCCACCTCTACCGAATGGGGGAATTTCATTGAGAGGAAGAAGAAGAAAGAGAAGAATGCCATTGCCAAAAAGGTCAAAAGGAAGGTCAGGCATTCTAGCGACGAGGGCTCTGGTCAGGAGCAAGATTCTTTGGATGATCAGAAGGTCATCCAATCTCTGATGCGGGGCAGCATTCTCCTGCATATTGATGATAAGATGATAAGGAAGGAGGATGCGGAGAGGTTTGATGAATCCTTTGCTATCTATCTTGAGATAACTGTCTCACCTGAACTTGTTCAAATGGAGGATGCGCTTCCAAAGTTCTGACTCAACTTTTATTTTTTCGTCCTGCTGCTGGGGCATTACTTATTTTTTCATTCAAAGGTAGCTGATCCTTGCCAGGCCGAGGCTTTTCGAGCCCTTCAGGAGGCTCAGGCGAAGGTTGGAAAAGTTTGGGCCGAGGTCGATTGCCTGAAGGTGGCCTCTGAGATTCAAACTATTGAGATTGAGCGCTTAAGGGAGGCGTTCCAGAGAGAAGAAGAGGCTTCTGCAGGACTAAAGGCTACTTTGATTCTCATAGAAGAGAAGAAGGAGCTAGAAGAGGAGATCGGCATTGAACAAGAGTGGGCTGTCGAAGCCTTCAAGTCTTCCAAAGCTATGGAGGACATCAAGATCGCGTTCGCTCAGGAAGCTTTCTTGGAGGGATTTAAGATCTACATGAGGAGGGTTGCGAAGAACTTTTCAGAGGTGGATCTCAACCTTTTGATAGACAAATTCAGTGAAGAAGCTGGTCCCTCTAACACTGGTGCTACCTCTCCTGCTGTCGAACCTACCTTGGGTGCTCCCAAACCTGCAACTGGAGCTTCGGAGCCCATCCTGGAGCCTGAAGCTATAGGGAATACATTGACCTCACCCACTTCTATACCGATCGAGGTCTAAAAAATTTTATCAAGCTATATTTTTTTCTTTTTTGTTTCTATATGCTAAATATTTTGAGAAATAAAAATAAACTTTCTTTTCTTTACACTTGTATCATGGTGGGTGTTGTTCAGAATCCTTCCAATGAACGTAGCCAAGGTCGATCGTCTCTAGCTGATGTTGAGCCACTACCTCAAGACGTCCCTCTGAGATCAATAATCAAAAATTTAAAGAGGAAAATCCATCACTTGAAGAAGAAGTTGAGGAATGTGGAAGATGAGCTTTAGAGATCTAGAAAAAGAAACCTCGGAGGTGACAACTGAAGTCACTCGTCTCTATAAATTACACATGAAAGATTTCGTGAGCTTCAATATTAAGAAAGATAACTTCGAGAGAGAGTTGGCCGCACATAGAAAAAGCGCCAATGATAAGTCTTAGGCATTGACAGCGAAGGTCAGCTTTCTCAAAGTTTAGCGCAAGACAGCGACAAAAAAAATTTAGCTATTGGAGGAGAGTTCGCCATGATCTTCTGACAAAGCTTAGTACGAATGGGATTGGTCTCACAGATTTTCTATGCTCTAGAAGCAATTGTACAATGCCGAGTCTGCTTATGAGACCTACCGATTGGGCTGGCATGCGAGGATATCCAAGCTTGAGCAATAGCTCCGAGTTGCTAATAGCGAGGTAGCTTGGCTTCAACAGCAGCTTGTTGACAGTTATCGATCCGGTATAAGTAGAAAGTCGAAGGAGATTGTCTCTCTAAAAAGGATCGTGGGTGAACTCTCAGGGTCAATTGAGATTGAGAAAGCCGAAGTTCAGCGATTGAAGCTTCAGTTGGTTTACGAACAGCAGATTGTCAAGGATATTGAAGCTAAATCAAAAGTTCTGAGAAAAAGACTATGAGCGTCAGAAGAAAACTATCAAAAAACTGACAGGATGTTTTACGATAACTTGATAAGAAGAAAGAAGCTCGAGGAAGAGATTGTCATCCTAAAAGAATCCTTGATGATGGCTAGCAATCCAAAGGCCGAGGGATCAGATCCCTCTTAGAACTTCGGCTTTTTCTTTCTTATCTTTGTAATCGATTTCGAGACCTTTACTTTATCCTGCCTTTGATTTTAATGAAATGACATCTTTTCCCACTTTCGCTTTATATGGGTTGAATGTCTGTCAATAGCTCTGCTTTCTTTTCTTTTCTTCTTTTTCTTTCTTCTCTTTTTGTAAATGGCCTCACGGACCTTTGCCTTGTAATGGATCTCTACTTCAACAAAGCAATGTTTTCTTCGATCGCCATTTTCTCTTGGTGTGGATTTGATGCTTGTCAACTTCTTTATTTTCTTTGCTTCATCTTTTATTGGAATGATTGTCAAAAAATGCCTCCCTCCTATTTTTGGCAACTAGAGGTTTTCCTCCATGTTGGGATAAGGTCTTTCTCTCACCTTAGATGTCAGGACGAGGTTCTCCTCTTGTTTCTGATATGGTTAGTATTCGCTCATGTTAGGACAAGGTCTTCCTATTCCTAATAGAGCAATAGAGGCATAGGAGGGCTGTTGGAAGGGCTTCTCCCCTTATCCTATTTTAGATGATGGGATCTTCGTCTGGCTCATGTTAGGATGAGGTTCTCCTTCTGTTCCTAACAGAGCAGTAGGGGCACAGAAAGACCATTGGAAGGATCTCTTTCCTCATCCCATCTTAGATTAACGAGATCTTTGCTTTGTTCATGTTAGGATGAGGTCCTCCTCCTATTCCTAGCATGATTGTAGGGGCACGTAAGGGCCATTGGTAGGATCTCTTTCCTCATCCCATCTTTGATTAACGAGATCTTCACTTTGCTCATGTTAGGATGAGGTCCTTCTCCTATTTCTAACATGACTGTAGGGGCATGTAAGGGCCATTGAATGGGCCTCCTTCATCTCATCTTAAATTAATGAGATCTTTATTTTGTTCATGTTAGGATGAGGTCCTTCTTCTGTTCCTAATATGGCTGTAGGGGCACATGAGGGCCATTGAATGGGCCTCTTTCTCATCCATCTATCTTAGATTAATGAGGTCTTTGCTTTGCTCATGTTAGGATGAGGTCCTCCTCCTGTCCCTAACATGGTTGTAGGGGCACGTAAGGCCCATTGGTAGTGCCTCTCCCCTCATCCCATCTTAGATTAATGAGATCTTCGCTTTGCTCATGTTAGGATAAGATTCTCCTTCCGTTCCTAACATGTCTATCAGGGCACATAAGAGCCATTGAATGGGTCTCTTTCCTCATCTCGTCTTAGATTAATGAGATCTTTGCTTTGCTCATGTTAGGACAAAATCCTTCTTCTATTCCTAACATGGTTGTAGGGACGCGTAAGGGCTATTTGTAGGAGAATTATTCTGACATAGCTATTTTTGCCCGATGGTGAAGTTCAGGAGAATTGTTTCCCATCATTATAGTTTTACAATAAGGACTAAGATGTCAACATAAAGGAATTTTATTGCAATGGAGTCATTGATAATACATCCGCAAGTTTTTTAAGTTCCATGGTTTAGGTAGGTCGCTTCCTTCAAGCTCTTTCAAGTAATACATCCTAGGCTAGACGACCTCCTTTACTTTATAGGGTCCTTTCTAATTTGGGGCGAGCTTTTCTTGGTTTTGAGACTATGAGATAGTTGCTCGTCGAAGCATCAAATCCCCCACTCTAAATGTTCTGCCCCAAACTTTGGAGTTATAGTAATGAGCTACTTTCTGCGTATAGGCCACCATCTGAACTTGTGCTTTCTTTCGTTTCTCCTCTAGTAAGTTGAGGTTAGCCCTGAGGTCTTGTGAGTTATGCTGCTCATCGAAGGCCACAATTTATGTTGACAAGAGTTTGAGCTCGATTAGGATGACTATCTCTATTTCGAGGTTAGGGTGAATGGAGTTTCTCCAGTTGACGATCTTGGATAGTTCGGTATGCCCAAAGTACATGATAGAGTGCATCTACCCAAGTCTCCCTTACTTTCTCAAGTCTCGCCTTGATACCTTATGGCAAGATTTTGTTGGTCACCTCTGCTTCATCATTTGCTTGCGGATGAGCTAGGATGTGAAGTTGTGGATGATGTTCAGGTCTTCACAAAACTTAGTAAATTTTGCTCCAACAAACTGCCGCCCATTGTCTATGATAAGAATTCAAGGCAGGACAAATCTATAAATAATTGACTTTCAAACGAAGTCTTATACTTTAGCATCAATAATTTTGGCCAGGGATTCGACCTCGATCCATTTGATGATGAACTTTCATTGTCCAGATGCCATTGGAAAGGATCCCAGTATATCCAACCCCACTGTGCAAATGGCCAAGGGGCGCTCAGGGGTGTAAGCTCAAAGGTTGGTTGCCTTTGAATATTTGTATTTCTCTGGCAACGATCACACCTTCTAATGTATTCAATAGAATCATGATACATGGTTGGCCAGTAATACCCTTGCCAGAGCAGTTTATGGGATAAAGACCTGGCACCCAGATAGCTACCATAAATTCCTTCATGTACTTTTCATAATGCAAAATCGACCTCGAAAGATCAAAGATATTTTAAAAGTGGCAAGGAATATGATCTCTTATATAGTTTATTTTCATAAAGAATGTACCAGAAGGCTTGATTCCTTAATTTCCAAGCTTCCTTTGGATCATGAGGAAGAGTCCCATTCTTGAGGTAAGCAACTAATGGATTGATCCAATAGGGCTCATGGTCAATCTGCATTGTAAACTGTGGCTCTTCCGAATTTGGATATTTCGGTACATCAAAGTATACTTCTTTTGGAAGCTTATTGGGGGTGAATGTAGCCAGCTTGGAGAGGAGGTTGGCCGTGACATTTTCTATCTTTGGGATCTATTGGATATTGAAACTATTGAAGACTGGGGTTAAGCTTTTCATCTTTTCAAGGTACTTTATCATATTTTCCTTTCGAGCTTCATGATTGCCGCTAACTTATCCTAGCACCAACTAGAAATCACTATAAATTCAGAGCTGATCTACTTCTAATTCTTTTGCTATTTTTATCCCTGCTATCAGGGCTTCATATTCCGTCCCATTATTTATCGTAGGAAACTTGAAGCGTAGCACATATTTAGCGATGACTCCTTCGGGGTTGACCAGGATCAGCCCAGCGCCTACGTCTGAAGCATTGGAAGAGCCATCCATATACAAGGCCTAGAGGCCTTCAGTGTAAGGATTTATGGAGCTCCCAAGTCTTGGGAGGCCATGGAAGGAGTCAGGATGTTGGCTTCGGAGATTCTAGGGGCTTGGTTGGTGCTTTAGAGACCTGAGACACAAGATGAAATAAGAAATCAAAGTCGGAGAATCAAGACTGTAAAAAAAAGATTTTCTGTAGGTTAGCCGGCTCAGTCCAAAATTGGATCGGCTAAGTCTCAGTGCACAGATAAAATAGAGAACTGCGCATTCGAAACTTCCAGCACGGTATAGGACAGGACTGACTCAGTTTCAGATGGAGCTAACCCAATGGAACTTAGCCGGCTCTGTGCTGAGACTAAGCCAGTTCAGTGCACGGGTAGAGTTATGTGAGGGTTTATTTTGGGCTAGGGTCTGGGTTGATCCTTGGGGTCTTAAGACCTGATTTGAGAGGTCTTAAAGAGGCTAATTCATGTATGGATCAGGTCTAGATCCAGAGGATGAGAGCATGGAAGACATGGATGTACATGGACTCGGTGAGTGCTTTCATGTATTGGGTTAGTCGAGGAGTTTTTTGGTCGGGCCTAATGGCTATGTATAAATATATAGGTTGTATTAAGATTTCATAAGGCTGTGAAAGCTGTGGAATATAGACCTTTTCTTCCTCAACTCTCTTCTTCTCTTCTCTCTAGAGTTGCCATCCTAGGGTTCTTAAAGAAGCTTTAGAGAAGGGGGCGTCTTCCTTAAGCCCAAGGAGGGAGGCATCCCATCATAGATCCAGGTGGAGGATTGATGGTGTGCTACCCATAGAGAATGTCATAGGTTCTTCAGATTCATGCTAAAGATCAGGGGCTTCCGCAACATGATATTAGAGCTAGGTGATGCCTGAAATGTTGTGGATGATAATATGGTATCAGAGCCAAGTTTCAGAGCCTGATGGTGTATGGAAGGAAAGGAGAAGTCATACAAGGTGAAATCAAAAATCTGTATAAGGATTCTACGGTATGTCTCAAATCTACCTTGTTATTGTTGTGGTTTGGTCAACTGGGAGCAACAAGTTGAAGGTGGAGGTTGAGAGGATTAACGAGAAGAGATTTTTTTGGGGTGGAAGGATTTGGTGTATGATTTGCTGATCGATCTTGGTGAAAAGATCGATGTGTATGATGGTTATGTGACAGGCAGAGAGTGTTGGAGTGATGTAGTAGTATTTTCTTGAAGATGTAGGACTAAGAGAGGCTCGACGATGTAGCAGCCGAGGAAGGTATCTCAATAGAGAGCATCAAAGTTTTCTAGGAAGATGGGCATTGTAGGACTGTTGAAGAGAGGTTTTCCAAAGGATAATGATCGAAGGAAGGCTGAAGAAGCGACTATACGTCCTTCGATGTCTGAAAGGTGGAAAAATAGTCGGAGATGTATTCAGTGGTTCGATCAAAGCATGGATTTATGAAGTCTTGGGAGTGATGGAGATGGATGATCCATGAAGGTCCAATAGGTCAGGATTGGATGACTGTAGAGCAGCATAGAGATGAGTCAGGGAGCGCTGGAGTGTTGCAGGAGTGCTACCCTGAAGGCACGGGGCTAAGAGAGGCTCGGTGGTGCAGCAATCGAGGAGTGTATCTCAGTAGAGAGTGTCAGTGGTATTTAAGGAAGATCAGATGCAGGTCTCAGGGAGAGCCAAGAGGTCTCAGAGAGTGCCAGAAGGTCTTAGGTAGTCGGTAGTATCATGGATCAGGTTTCTTCTACAAGAGCATCAGGAAGAGTCGTGGTTCAGGTGGAGGATGGTTCTTCGGGCACAACTGAAGTGATGGCTAGTGTAGGGGCAGAAAAGAAGGACTAGGATGGAATTTCTTAGGATTTAGTCGCTAGATTTAGAAGAGTTGGATGAGCTCTTGGGTTTTAGAGTTGCCTACATGTTATGGTGGTATCCGAGACAGCTTCAAAGGAGTCCGTAGAGCATGGAAGATTCAGAGGAGCAGCGACGGTGTTTGCGGTGCAGCGATAGGCTCAGTGGTATAGTGACAGGCTTAGCAGTGCAATATTGAGTGATTTGCCTCGAGGGACTTGATGACAGAGTTGGCTTCTATGGCATTAGGTGGACTTTGGATATAGGTGGAGCTTCGAAGAGGTGGCTTCACAATTGGAGAGGAATTTGATATGAGTTCAGACTAGAGGAATGCAGGAGGATCGATATTCTAGCACCAGTGCCGATGATGCATAGTTCTAAGTGGAGCGGCATGTGTAGGAGGATAAGCATAGTTCTGAGGAGACCATGTCAGGGTTTGCAGCGAGTGTCGATATAAAAATATTGCGGGTTCTTCAGGAAAGTTCAGAAAAAAGTGATGCAGCTGCTAAGCAGAAGGGATCCTATAATTTTAGGATGGTGCAGAGGTACAAGCACATGTTTTCAATGGTGGAGGCGGTCATCCTGAAGGTCTCAAGGGTGCACAACAGCTGAAGAGGATTAGCGAAGGTGATGATTGTACAAGGGACTATCGAGTGCATAGAGATAGCGGGATTGTGCAAGAGGTCATTGCCGAGGAATTTGCCAAGGCTTGGGGCAGCAAGGTGGAGATTGTAAGAATTTATGGTGCTCTCAAGCCTTGAAAGACCACAGAAGGAGTTAGGGTGTTGGCTCCAAAGATTTTAGGGGCTTGGTTGGTGCTTCGAAGACCTAGGATACAAGGTGAAGCAAGGAACCAAAGTCGGAGAATCAAGATTGTAGAAAGAAGGTTTTTTGCAGATTAGTCGGCTCAGTCCAAAACTGGATCAGCTAAGTCTCAGTGCATAGATAAAATAGGGAGCTACGCATTTGGAACTGCTGGCATGGTACAGGATTGGGCTGGCTCAGTTTCAGACTGAGTCGACCCAGTGGAACTTAGTCGGCTCAGTGCTGAGACTGAGTTGGCTCAGTGCGTGGGCAGAGTTACGCGAGGATCTATTTTGGGCTAGGGTCTGAGTTGATCCTAGGGGTCTTAAGGCCTAGTTTGAGAGGTCTTAAGGAAGCTAATTCATGTATGGGTTGAGTCTAGATCTAGAGGATGAGAGCATGAGAGACATGGGTGTACATGGGCTCGGTGAGTGCTTTCATGTATTAGGTTAGCCGAAAAGTTTTTTGGTCGGGCCTAATGGCTATGTATAAATACATAGGTTATATTAGGATTTCATACGGCTGTGAAAGCTGTGGAATACAGACCTTTTTCTTCTCAACTCTCTTCTTCTCTTCTCTCTAGAGTTGCCACCCTAGGGTTCTTAAAAAAGGCCTAGAGAAGGGGGGCGTGTCCCTCAAGTCCAAGGAGGGAGGCACCCCATCACAGATCTAGGTGGAGGATTGGTGGTTTGCTACCCATAGAGAATATCATAGGTTCCTTCAGATCCGTGCTAAAGATCAGGAGCTTCTACAACATGATATCGGAGCTTATGATATTAAGGATGATTGGCATTCGAGCGATATCATGGGTCTATAATTTGGTATCAGAGCTAGGTGATTCCTGGAATATTGTGGATGTCAATATTCAGAAAGGTCTTTTGTTTCTTCGGGGGAGCTCGGTTGCAACCATTGAGTGTTGGTCCCATCTTGCTCAGGTCTGGTATCATCCAGAATTGTGCACTTGACTATGAAATTGGCTAATATCTGAGATTTGATTGACGGTCGAGATTGATAGTTGATGTCAAACTCTATAAGCTCAATTGCCCATTTTGCTATTCTCCCATAGGCATCTGTTCAATGTAGAACTATCTTGATTGGTTGGTCAGTGAGGAGTCTTATGGCATGCCCCTGAAAGTAGGGCTGAAGTCTCCTAGCTACAACTAGAAGAGTGTAAGTTAATTTTTCTTACTTAGTGTACCTGATCTCAGCATCTCTCAAGACTCGACTTATATAGTAGATCAATCGCTGCACCTTTGCCTCTTCCTTGACCAAGACTACCGCAAGAGCTGCCAGGAAGATTGCCAGGTACAAAAATAATTGTTCTCTAGGTTTGGGCTTTGCTAACAGAAGAGGTGAGCCGAGATAGCTTTTGAGCTCTTTGAATGCCCGTTGGCACTCTGCAGTCCAGCAGAAATTTTTTGGTTGCTTGAGGACTTGGAAGAAAGGCATGAATTGCTCGATCAATTTTGAGATAAAGTGATTCAAAGATGCCACCTTTCCTATTAAGCGCTGAACTTTTTTTATTGATTTTAGGGCAGTCATTTTTGGATGGCTTGGATCTTCTCTGGATTGGCCTCGATACCATGAACCTTAGGAATTTTTTCGAGGTTACTTCAAAGGCACACTTGATCGGGTTCAACTTCATTTTATATCTCCAGAGGGCATTAAAGGTCTCTTCAAGATCAACAATATGGTTTGCAGAGGTTTGACTTTTGACAAGAATGTCATCTATATAGACCTCCATATTGTGGTCAATCCGCTTCTTGAAGATTTTATTGGTCAGGCACTGGTAGGTCGTGCTTACATTTTTGAGCCCAAAAGGCATGATCCTATAATAATAGAGATCATGATCAGTAATAAAAGCAATTTTTTTCTCATCATTTGGATTTGGCTGTAGCAGGAGAAGGCATCCATGAAGGTGAGGAGCTCATGGTCCGAGGTTGCATTCATCAGTTGATCAATTCTAGATAGGGGGTAGCTATCTTTTGGACAGACCATGTTCAACTTTTTAAAGTCTATGCACATTCTTCACTTATCGTTTGTCTTCTTGACCAGGACCACATTAGAGATCCAACTTGGATAGTTGACTTCTCGGATGAATCCAGCTTTGAGAAGTTTGTCTATTTCTTCTGCTATAGCCTTCTGCTTTTCTGGTGCATGATCGTAAATTTTTTTCTTTACTAGCCTACATTTGGGATCAATAGCCAGTCGATGTTCCATGACTTCGGCATCAATTCCTGGCATATCCATGTGAATCCAAGCGAAGACATCGGTGTTCTTTTTTAAGAAGGTGATGAGCTACTTTCGAACTTCTTCTCTTAAGTTGGAGCTGATCTGCATAGTATGTTTTGCATTTACGTCATTCAAAGGGATGGTCATGAGGTCTTCCATGGATTCGCCCTGCTCTCTAGTAAGGTCATCATGGACATCCAACCCATCAACTGGGCAAGGATCGGATTGGCCATGCTTTTGCAGAGCAATCGAGTAGTAGTGTCTTATTAGGGTTTGATCTCCTCTGATCTCCCTGATTTCATAGCTTATTGGGAACTTCACTTTCAAGTAATAGATTGATACCACAGCTTAGAGTACATTTAAACCGAATCGGTCGAGAATTGCATTGTATGCAGATAGAGCCTTTACAACTAGAAAGTTGACCTATGCTTTAGCTTGCTTTGGGTATTGCTCTACAGCCACAGTCAATGTTATTATCCCTTCAATTGGCACACCATTGCTAGTGAAGCCCACCAATGGAGAATTCATAGATCCCAAGTGATTATTAGGTATGGACATTTTGAAAAAAGCATCATAAAATAAGACATCAGTGGAGCTTCCATTATCTACCAAAATATGGCATACGTCATAGTCAGCAATGTTCAAAGAAATTACAACTATGTCATTGTGCAGGAATTGAACCCCTTGGAAATCCTTATCGATGAAGGTTATGGGCTCTTCAGTCCTCTGCTTCTTCACAAGCTCTGCTGATCCACTGGCTTCTCTCCATCGAAGTCTCCCAGAGATGGTGTTAATGATGCCGAGAGGCGGTCGATCTTCTTGCTGCTCCTCCCTCCTTGGTAGTTCTAGTTGTGGCAATGCCCTCGACCACTCTTCTCTTGTCTCAAATCGGCATCACAAAAATTGACCGAGTCGATCTTGCTTGATGAGCTTCTTGATCTCATCTTAGAGCTGAATGCATTCTTCTATATCATGACTGTAGTTACGATGATAGAGGTAGTACTTGTTAGGATTGTATTTTTTAGGATGAGTGTGCATCCTCTCTAGCCTCGACAGCTGCTCCTTGATTTCCATCAGCACTTGAATTTTTGGAGCATTGAGGGAAGTGTAGTTATGAAACCTTTTGGAGGGAGAGCTCCTTCGTACCCTTCTATCAGGGCTCCTTTGATGGCGAGCTCGAGGAGGGGTTCGGGCTCACTTGCGCTCAGGGTGAGTCCAAGAGCGTGGCCGAACTTCATTCGGCTTCTCTTCAATCGCAGGCTTGCTTGACTCACCTGCCTGCTGCTCTCTTACAGCTTCCTCATTCTTTAGTTTGAAGGCCTCTTTAGCTTAGGCATAACCTTTAGCCCGAGCCAACAGATTAGCAAAATTCATAGGGTACTTTTTCTCTAAAAAAAATAGTAGATCATTTTTTTAAAGACTGCCCTTTAGTGTGGCCATGGTAATAGATTGGTCTAAGTTTCGGACCTCCAGAGTAGCGGCATTGAAGCGATTGACATAGGCTCAAATGGACTCTCCTTTCTGCTGCTTGATGTTGATAAGGAAGTCTGAACCTTGCCTGGGATGGTGGCTGCTAATAAAATGAGCTGTAAACTAATGGCTCATCTGATCGAAAAAAAAAATTATATTCGCCTTCAGCATCGAGTACCAGTTTCTTGCTACTTTCTTCAGGATGGATGAAAATGCTCGGCACAAGATAGCATCCAACATGCCATGGAATAGCATCATAATCCGAAAGGCCTTCAGATGGTCAACTAGATCAGTGATCCCATCGTAGCCCTCAAATTAGGGGAGCTTGAAGTTTGGTAGGATCGATTCTTGCATAATTCTCTGAGAGAAAGGGGGGTTGATTCAGATATTGTCATGGTGAGATGGGGTGGCATGGCGAAGTTTCTTAATTCGTCGGTTCATTTTTTGAAGCTTTTGATTCAGGACATCATCTCAATCATGAGTTTTGGAGGGCTTTCGACTATAAATGGCTAAGGTCACAGCGGCATTAAAGTGGTTGACATAGGTTCGGATGGACTCTCCTTTCTGCTGCTTGATGTTGATGAGGGAGTCCAAACCTCGCTTGGGATGGTGGTTGCTAACAAAATGAGCCACAAACTGATGGATCATCTGATTGAAGGAGAAAATCATATCCAACTTCAGCATCGAGTATTAGTTTCTTACTACTTCCTTCAGGGTGGATAGAAAAGCTCAGCACAAGATAGCGTCCGACGTGTCGTGGGGCAGCATCATGGTCCAAAAGGTCTCCAGATGGTCAACTAGATTAGTGATCCTGTCATAGCTCTCAAATTAGAAGAGTTTGAAGTTCGATGGGATCAGTTCCTGCATAATTCTCTGAGAGAAAGGAGGGTCGGTGCAGATATTGTCATGGTAAGTTGGGATGGCATGGCAAAGTTTTTCAATCCATCAATCCATTTTCAGAAGCTTTCGATCCAGGACATCATCTCGATTGTGAGTTTCAGAGGGCTTTCAACTGTAGATGGAGAAGGCCTCCCCAAGGGAGGAGTCATGGTCAGAATTTGGGTCTTCCACTTTCCTCTTCTCCTTTTTGGGAGCGACGGGCATGCTAACCCAAGTATGCTATCTCAGGATGGCTTTCTGGAATTCTGGTGGGAGATTTTTTGGTTGCACTGCCACCGACTGCTGTCGCATGGCCTGCATCATTTCGGTGAGACCTAGGACCTGCTACACTAGCAGGTTGAATTGCTCTAGATCCACCGTGGTCGTTGGTAGGGGAGGTTGTGGTGCCGATGATGGTGCTGGAATGGGTGGATCTGGTTCGAATCTGACAATGGAGGTGGTGGACCTCCGGATGGTTGTCTTCCTTGGAGGCATCCCTGTGATTAGAAAAAATCAAATAGAGATGAATTTTTAAAGATTGAGAGAAGAGAGTAGACAGATTCGACTGAGTACTCCTTTTAGAACAAGGGCTCAAGGGATTCTTTCTTTAGCGCCAATTCTATTGGTGCGAAATCTAGTTAACATCAGAGTCGATGCTGGAGTTTGAAGAAGATAAGGTTGCCACCGTCGATCTGCAAAATAAGTAACATCCGGAGTCGGGGGTGGTGGCTCCGGCAAGATCCTGTGATGATCAAGTCAGCTCTCTTAGCCAACAGAAATGGAGTACTTAGAGAAATTTAAAGCAGAGTTTTGGGGTAGAAGATGAGAGCTTAAAGAAAATGTATCTGGAGGATTTCTTTTATAAATGAAGCATGTAATATACTAATAGTGACAGCCGTAACCACCTAATAGTGGGCTGCTCAGGCCATCTGGAGTTTGTTATGGAGAGTAGTGTCTGTTGTCGTGACGTGCTGGTCCGTTGGAATTTAATAGTTGAAGTTTGGGTGAGGTAGACGTCGACAGTGAGGAGCTTTTATATCTCAATAGTTTTAGAGAGGTTTGGACTTCTTTGAGGTCATCCACATATAAGTTGTTTTGCATTGAGTTAATAGGTTAAGTTTATGCAAGCAACGAGGTCCTCCTAGATGGCTAGAAGGAGATTGATTGAAGAAAACTTACCTAGCAGCTGGAAGGAGATCATCTGAAAGGAGGTCAACTAAAGAAAGCTTGCCTAGCGATTGGAGGGAGATCATCTGAAAGGTATTCAATAGGAGGAGTTCATCTAGAAGGAGAATGGCTTAGGTCCTGTTACTCGCCTTCAGTCAAAGGATAGGGTTAGTACAGCAGTAATTCTCCTTCATCATTCAAGATCATGCTGCCAAACTTCGGTGTGCATTCGGAAGACTCTGTAGCATGAACTCATCTCTGAAAAGGTTGTCAAATCCTAGCAGAAACAAGATCGATAGTCAAGGACTTCATCAAGGGGTACCTAGCCCCCGACAAGCCCTTTGGGCCACTAGATAGAGTTTGACTGGAGGAGTCCGAAAGGCATGTTACTGAAGGAGTCTGGAAGGCTGGAGGTTGGAAGGAGTTCTAATGGAGGAATCTGATTAAAGAAAATCATCCAAAAAGAGGGCAGCTTGGAGAAGTTCGTCCAGTGGGAGTGCAATTGGAGAGGGTCGTCCGGAGGAAGATCTGCTGGAGAGAGCCAAAGGAGACCTACTGAAAGAGTTTAGAAGGAGTCTGATCAGTGAGAGTTCAAAGGGTATACGGTTGATGGAGTCCATGAAGACAATGAGGTCCTTGCCAGTTCTAGAGTCATTGAGTGAAGTTGGCCATAGCCACTGTCACTGGACAAAGTCATCCCAAGATCTGACATCTTACTGAACTTCAGCAGGAAAGGGTCTATAGCCAACAAATACCTATCTTCATCTTGTGATCTTCGAACTCCTAGATTTTGAGGGCTTTAGTAAATGGGTCAGTCCAGTTCTCCTTTTTATCAATCTTCTGAAGCTCGACATCACCTTGATACATGATATCCCAAATAAGATGATAACAATATAGAATATTCTTTGTCTACTGATGTACCTTCGATTCTTTTGCTTGAGCTATGGCTCCAATGCTATTGTAGTAGAGTAGAACTAGACCATCAAGAAAAGATGCTACTTCAAACTTGCTGATAAAGTTTCTCAGCCATATAGCTTTTGTAGGATCGGATGCCGTAATATTCTCCATTTTGCAAATTGAATCAGCCACAATGTGCTGCTTGAAACTTTTCTAGCAGATCGCTCTACCATTTTGGATAAAGATGTATCCCAATATACTCTTGCTATCATTATGATCTAACTAAAAATTAAAATCAGTGTATCCTACATGTTTCAAATCAGATTCTCCATAAATGAGCTATTAGTCCTTGGTATTTCTCAAACACTTAAGGGATAGTTTTCGCAACCTTTCAATGATTCTCACCTAGATTAAACTAGTATCTGCTTACTACCTCTGGTGAGTATGCCATGTCCAGTCTCGTACATGTTATGTCATATATTATAGAAACTACTATCGAAGCATATGAAATTCTACTCATATATTTTCTCTTTTGAGGGATTATCGGATAATCCTTCTTCGAGAGAGATGCTATGGCCTATCAGAGGATAGCCTTTCTCAAAATTTTTTATGCTGAACCATTTCAGCACAGTATTTATATACATAGATTTGGACAATCCAAGTAATCTATTAGATCTATCTTTATAGATCTTCATCCCTACGATATAGGATGCTTCTTCCAAATCCTTCATGGAAAATTATGATGATAGCCACACTTTTATTCTCTATAATGTAAGGATGTCATTTTTGATTAGGAGAATATCATCCACATATAGAATAAGAAATACGACCACTGAAGTATTCACTTATTTGTATTTGCATAATTGTTCACCATTCTTAATGAAGCCATACATTTTAATCATTTTATCAAAACACATATTCCAACTCTGAGATGCTTGTATCAATCCATCAATGGATCTTTGTGAAGGGAAATCCTGATTTCCCTGACCAGGTTCGTTCAGATCTGATCAGATCAAGAGATATATTTTAAAATTTTTTCTCTTAGATCTGTATCAGATCAGGGATGCTTCAGATCTGATTCTTATTTATTTAATAAAAATTAAATGAAAAGGATAAATTAAATCACATTCAATTTACCTGAATAGGGTAATCCTATTACCCTGTTGATGATCCTGTTTGCAGCGGAAGGTTCTGGATCAAGCCACGCAAGCGCCTGGCCTCTACCGGTATCCACTCGGGCTGGATCTGGAGATCCTCTTCTTCTCTATCACGCCTCCAAAAATCAGATCTGGATCTGATCTGGAGGATCTTCAAAACTCCTTTTGAAGATCTGCAGTCGTCCTTTTGCAGCAGCGCAGCCTTCTTGCTTTTGATCGCCTTTCCTTGATCTGAATCGCACCAAACTAAGTCCAAAACACTTTTGGACGTGGAGAGCAAGGGGAGAAGAGAGTATGGCGTGGAGAAAGGAGGGAGAGAGGCAGCCTTGGGGCGTGGGAAGATTGCTTCTTTTCAATAAGACTTTTACTTCACTTGGGCGCTGGGTCTCTTATATAGACTAAGCGTGATCCAAGTCATCTTCCTCCCAACCAATCACAACCCTTTGTGAAATCAGATCTAAATCTGATTGGTGGGATTAGAGTCCCCTGGATTCCTACTTGGAGAGTGCCTTGGACCAGTCAAACTGGATTCTTAGAAGAACTCTCATTGGAATCCTAAAGGGAGATGGAGTCCTTGTCCCACAAGGACTCCATGCTCGCCTCTTACTGGGCTCACGCCTCCCTTGGCGTGCGCCCATCTCCTTGCCAGGTTCTGGCAGGGGGACAAGCCCCCACCAGCTCTCCAATAGGTGCATGACATGTGGTCAAAAGTCAAAGGGATCATTGGTCAACGTTTGACCAGTCAAAAGGTAGAGTTCTGACCAAAGTCAAAGACCAAGAAATGGCAGGTGACCAAAAATTGGCAGGTAATGTCTTACAAATAAGACAACCTATTCTGACTTGGACAACCTCCAGTCAGACCATAAGAAGACTTCTGTTTGAGCACAAACTCCTTTGGCTCAGACAGGACGACTTATTTATGATAGCAAAAGAAGAACGTTAGGTTCAATCGAGTGCTAGCACGATTTCCTTGAACCTAATTGAATCTCATTCAGATCAATTGAACTAGATTAGTTCAATTGATGATCACCAGATTCAAACCCTTGTTTGTGTGACCCAGTTAGGTTCAGTTCTGTATGGTAATGGGATATGTCATGATCTCTATCATCGACATCATCGAAACTCCTTTCGATGGATCAGAACTCTTCTGATTCGAACAGCTAGAATGATCGATCATCTAAATCATTCTAATTGCTCCCAAAATCCACCAGTGACACCTAGCAGTATATGGTGGCAACCCATCAGAGCTGAATGCGAACCTCTTGGTGCAGCTACCTGTGTGATTCAGTTCTTCTATCTTGAGCCCCGATCAGATTAGGGTTAAGGTGAACTCGTCAAACCCTAGTCTCTGTCATATGATGTAATCATTCGATTCGAGTCCAATGTGAAAATCTAAATAGAAACTCTTTCTATTATTTCACTCTGCCATGGCCATGGGCTTCAGGACTTGATTCTCATGATCATCATAGGGCTACTCCTCTACCACCGAGGTAGATAGATCCCATCTTGATGCAATCCAGTTCCTACAATGAACATGCCATAGCCAACATACACCTCAGGGTTCCATATGGCTAGGAGACCGAGTAATGGTGTAGTCAAACTATAACACCCTCAAGGTGAACTGCCGATGCATCTCAGGTCAAAGAACCAGACACACTACTGCAGCATCGAGTCAGTCATTGACGAGAAGGTAGACTCCCTAATGACTACTCGAGGTGGTCACGCTCAGTGCCCTCGTTCTCTAACGAGTACCTGTACTCTCGCTCCGGTGTCTCCACACCGTAGACTCAAGACTCATCTACTAAAGAGAAGCGATCGTACACCAACCTTCCGGATCAATCACCATCCTCGTGATGATCCTATGGTCGGGAGCTATTTATGAGTTAATAATGATTATTCATGTCTTAAATTTTCAACTCTTGAAAATATGAATTATCATTACCATTAACTCAAAGGATGTATCACAGACACTAAATACACATATGTGATAGAAAATAACCCATTTTATTAATTATAGTCAAAATTATAATTTTGCCCCTAGAAGTGTATTACAAGTGTCAGCCAATTCTGGCTTCTAGGGCACATATATCTAACAATCTCCCACTTGTCCTAAAGCCAATTGGCTACAAGTCTAAGTCCCATCTTCTCAAGGTGGGCTTCGATCTTCTGCTGGCCCAACGGCTTTGTAAGTGGGTCTGCCACATTATCTGTGGAGTTGACTCTCTTGACCTCAACGTAACCTTTCTGGCAAGGTAATCGCGGATGAGAATGGCTATCACCGTTTGCTTGGAACTCTTCAGCTGACAGCACCACCATTGCACACAAACAGACTGCCAGATGTCGACTTTCGATCATCTATATCGGACATGAAAGTCCGAGTCTGTGTATCCCTGGACTTGGAGTTCTCCGTTACCAAAGACCAACATCATATCCTTAGTTCTTCTCAAGTACTTAAGGATACATTTCACAGAAGTCCAGTGTTCTTCACCTGGATTTGACTGATATCTGCTTGTGACACTCACAGCATGGGCTATATCAGGTCGTGTACATAGCATGGCATACATGAGGCTCCCTATTGCAGAAGCATAAGGGATCTTGCTCATGCGTTCTATTTCCTCAGGTGTGCTAGGGCACATCTTCTTGGAAAGATGAATACCATGTCTGAAGGGTATTAATCCCCTCTTAGAGTTTTCCATACTAAACCTCTTTAGTACTTTCTCTATGTACATCTTCTGTGAAAGTCCTAGCATCCTATTCGGTCTATCCCTATAGACCTTAATTCCTAGAATAAAGGATGCTTCACCTAGGTCTTTCATGGAGAATTCCTTGGACAACCACATCTTGACTGATGTCAACATGGGAATATCATTCCCAATAAGGAGGATGTCATCCACGTACAATACGAGGAAGACAACAGCGCTCCCACTGACCCTTTTGAAAACACATGGTTCCTCTTCATTTTTGATGAAACCAAACTTTTTGATCACATCATTGAAACGAGTGTTCCAGCTCCGAGATGCTTGCTTAAGTCCATATATGGACCTTTGCAGCTTGCAAACCTTGTGATCAGTATCACTGGATGTGAAACCTAGCGGCTGTTCCATATAGATATCTTCCTCAAGATATCCATTTAAGGAATGCCGTTTTCACGTCCATTTGCCATATTTCATAATCGAAATAGGCTGCAACAGCAAGCAATGTGCGGATGGATTTTAGCATAGCCACTGGGGAAAAGGTATCCTGATAGTCAATGCCTTCGCGTTGACTATAACCTTTTGCCACTAGTCTAGCCTTGAATGTCTCCACATTCCCATCTGCACCAATCTTTCTCTTGAAGATCCATTTACACCCAATAGGTACTATACCTTCTGGTGGATCTACCAAGGTCCAGACTTGGTTTGAGTGCATCGAGTCAATTTCTGACTGCATTGCCTCTAGCCATTTCTCGGAGTCGATATCTGATATCGCCTCGTTGTAGGTTTTGGGATCATCACCATGAGCACCATTACCTACGAGGAACATTTTCCTCTACTTCCTCTGAAATAATACCTAAGTATCTTTCAGGGGGACGGGAAAACTCTTTCCGATCTACGAGGTGGAGGAGGTAGTGTTCTTATTGGCTCAACCTGATTTGGTTCCAACTTGGTCCTTAGCTCGTTGTACTTGTGAGACTTTCTCATCAAGCTTAATCTGCTTTCCAATGCCGCTATCTTGAATAAACTATTTTTCAAGAAAGATGGCATGTCGACTCACAATCACATTGTGGTCTTCTGGAATGTAGAAATAGTATCCTAATGACTCTTTAGGATATCCTATGAATCGAGCTCTGAAGGACCTAAACTCTAACTTGTCCGCTTGTTGTCTTTTGACATGAGCCGGACAACCCCAAATTCTGAGATGACTCAGACTTGGTTTCTTACCGTGCCATATCTCATACGGTGTGGTAGGAACGGTTTTAGAGGGAACCCTATTCAGTAGATAAATTGAAGTTAACAATGAGTGTCCCCAAAGAAAATCAGGGAGGTCTGTGAAGCTCATCATGGATCGAACCATATCCAATAGAGTCCGATTTCTCCATTCTGAAACCCCGTTGAGTTGAGGTGTTCCTGGTGGAGTCCATTGAGAGACTATGCCATTTTTCCTTGAGATAGTCTAGGAATTTCTCGGCTAAGGTATTCACCTCCTCGATCTGATCGAAGAACCTTAATGGGTTTTTCCAGTTTATTTTTCTACTTCATGTCTGAATTCTTTGAACTTTTCAAAAGCTTCAGACTTGTGTCTCATAAGATACACATACCCATACCTAGATAGATCATCGTAAAGATAATGAAGTAGACAAAATTGCCTCTAGCCGGCACATCAAATGGGCCGCACACATCAGTATGTACTAGGGCAAGGAGATCTGTGGCCCTTTCCCCATGTCCAACAAAAGGGAGTTTAGTCATTTTGCCTTGAAGACAAGATTCACAAGTTGGATATGACTCGGAAAGTCAATGGACTCAATAGCCCATTTTTCTCCAATTTGTTGATCCTATCTTCTGCTATATGACCTAATCTCAGGTGCCATAGATATCTATCATTTGGACTATCCCTAGGTCGTTTGGCATTCACGTTTTGCTCGATAGTTAGAACAGGTACATCAATATGTAGCTGATAAAGACCATTAATAAGGAAACCATTTGCAATTTTATTTCTTTCATAAAGAATGTTACAATGGTCCTTAAAGAAGGTAATCACATAGCCTTCTTGTGCTAAGCATGAAACAGAAATCAAATTCCTGCTAGCTGCAGGCACATAATAACAGTCTTTCAAAACTAAGTCTAAACCAGATGGTAATCGAAGAGGGTATGTTCCCACGGCTACTGCAGCAACTCTTGCTCCATTACCGATGCGTAGGATCATGTCTCCATCCCTCAGCCTCCTGCTATCCTCAAGACCCTGCATAGAAGTGCACAGATGAGCACTAGAACCAGAGTCAAGCACCCAACTGGATGCAGAAGAAACCGTAAGGTTAGACTCAATAACGAGCATACCTCCAGAAGGACCTTCCTTCTTGTTCTTCAGGGTGGCCAGGTAAGTAGGGCAGTTCCGCTTCCAATGGCCGTCGCTGTTGCAATGGAAACACTTTCCTTTGCCATCGGCCTTCTTCTTCGGCTCTGCCTTCTTCTTCTTTGATCCTTCCTACCTTTTGCTTTTTCACAGACTTCTTTTTCTTTCCATAAGACTTTCTTTTGGAAGAAGTCCGTTCCATAGCAAGAACTGAGCCTTTAGAACCTTTCATAGAAAGCTCAGCGGTAACCAGCATATTCATTAACTCGGCCAAGGAATTTTGAAGTTTATGCATGTGGTAATTCATGATGAATTGCCCATATGCATCAGTCAAGGATTGCAGAATAATATCATTCTGCAAGTCCAAGTCCAACTTCACACCGAGCTTCTCAAGCTCTTCCATGTCCTTGATCATTGTCAGACAGTGATCTTGGACTGACTGCCCATCACGCATCTTAGCCTTAAAAAGTCATTTCGTGACTTGATATTTGGCTGCGCGACTCTGTTCACCAAACATCTCCTGCAGGTGAGCCAACATTTGGCGAGCAGTCCCGATATCTTCATGTTGGCGCTGGAGCTCATCAGACATCGAGCCCAACATGTAAGTATCTGGCCTTATTATCTTCGTCAATCCATTTTTCCAGAGACGCTCTCTGTTCAGTGGATGGACGAGCTGGTAAGGTGGGAGGGTCCTGGTCCAAAACATGTGTTAACTTCTCGGAACCCAAAACAATTTTGTAGTTCCTGAGCCAATCTTTATAATTGGGTCCAGTCAGTCTATGTGTGTCTAGGATACGTGCCAATGGGTTGGACGCAGACATTTTCCTGTAGAGAGTCAAAGATTCTAGTTAGATACTGTAATTTTGACTTGACCAATTTGTTTAGGGATTTTATTTTTAAACAAATTAGCTCCCACTATTTTCTCGGATCCCTACACTCCCTCTGTAGAGATGCGAAAATCTCCACGATTAATGATTTCTAGTGGGTGGTGCGGTCTCACCAACTGACTCATCACCTCACCTAACAGTTATTGGTGATGGGTTAGCCAATGAGTGAACAACTCTTGTTCAATGATTCTCTAATCATGGTGCACCCAAACTTGGTCTCTAATTCATGAATCTCACCGTATCCGGAATATTGATCCACTCCTTAGTTAAGTCAGACCCACCATTTGCATAGACTGGGTTCCTAATTGAGTCTCTCACCGTATCCGGAATATTGAGCCCAACTCATCCTCCAGCCCATAGCATCCAATGCCTAATAGACATGGTTGCGTCTTCCCGGTGCAACTGAGCCACTGTATCCAGCCGAGAACAATCAACCCCGGGAAGGGCCCGCACATCTACAATGGTGGAAGACCTCAGACTTAATCTTTTCTTAGGGAGAATTGATTCAGGTCTCATTAAACTAGACTTGGCTTAGTCATAACAATTATGACTAACCTAGTGGCATGGGTTCAGCTCGGATTATTGACCACCTCAGATCAGAACTGTGTCAACAGATATGGCCAGGTAAGTGAGACCGGTGGAAGGAATATGCCATTAACTCGTACAAGAA
The DNA here is from genome assembly GCA_006176705.1 of Cocos nucifera. Taxonomy (NCBI): domain Eukaryota; kingdom Viridiplantae; phylum Streptophyta; class Magnoliopsida; order Arecales; family Arecaceae; genus Cocos; species Cocos nucifera. Next base: position 114,173 of record QRFJ01004181.1, on the reverse strand, counting down.
CGCATTCAGGTCGAGTAGCTTCCAATTAAAAACCAGTCGGTCGTCTGTGCCAAACTTACCTTAGACACCAAATTGTTGAGTCAGAACCAATTGGGTTAGCCTACAATCCAGACTCTAACCTCTGAGCCTAATTAGGTCTTGCTTGATCGTGACTCGATCTTGACCCAGACTTAATCCTATTAGGCTGGTCAATTTAAGCATTGTTGATCCCATCTAACCAACTCTTGATTCGGTTTGATCAACCGCTTAGACCTAATTGAGCTACCCAAGCCCGAACCCAGTATTATGAATATGTCTTAGATCTGAAATTCTCAATTTTAGACCTAATTAATATTCCATAAACTTAATTCTTAATTAAGTAGGGTTCATAAACAAAATATGCACAATAAATCCTAGGGTTTCAGGATCTAGGGTTTTGCAGAAAGTAAGTTTTTGGGTTTCTGATTAAGGACGAACGCGCAGCACCCCTACACATCATAAGAACACCCCATCGAATGGGAAGAGAGGGCCTTTAAACCCTTCTTCGTTCTTATGACCGGACGGCCAAGGGGAACGCCTTAATCAGGAACATTCAATAAACATTCAATACTACAAAACAGTTATAGATCTATATCATATATCTCATATACAAATTTAGATCTAACCATGGCATATTTTGCATACATCTCATGTATCATAATCATGCATGTTTTCAGATCTAAATTATCACATAATAATCTGAAAAATTAGATTTAAATTGATCTAATCAAAATAAATTCTAATCTAGACAATTATGTAGAACTATTCTACAACTAGTCTAGTCATGCATCTATCATATCTCATATGATATTTAAAATTAAATAATTTTTATTTGCTGTTTATCAGATGTTATTATAACACTTATAATATCAGAAAATAGTAAATAAGAAGATCTAAAATATGATTTAATCATATTAAATCAAAGACATGCAAAACTATTCTATAGAACTATTCTATTCTAGAACTAGTCATGCATATCTTCATGTTCTTAGATCCAAATCATTTAATTTTAATTTTTCTGATTTCAGATCTGATCACATCTCATGTGACATCTGAAATCACGTTATTTTTAATTAAAATAAAATTAAAAATCAGATCTAAACTATTTTTAGAACCATGGCTCTGATACCACTTGAAGGGAAATCCTGATTTCCCTGACCAGGTTCGTTCAGATCTGATCAGATCAAGAGATATATTTCAAAAATTTTTTCTCTTAGATCTGTATCAGATCAGGGATGCTTCAGATCTGATTCTTATTTATTTAATAAAAATTAAATGAAAAGGATAAATTAAATCACATTCAATTTACCTGAATAGGGTAATCCTATTACCCTGTTGATGATCCTGTTTGCAGCGGAAGGTTCTGGATCAAGCCACGCAAGCGCCTGGCCTCTACCGGTATCCACTCGGGCTGGATCTGGAAATCCTCTTCTTCTCTATCACGCCTCCAAAAATCAGATCTGGATCTGATCTGGAGGATCTTCAAAACTCTTTTGAAGATCTGCAGTCGTCCTTTTGCAGCAGCGCAGCCTTCTTGCTTTTGATCGCCTTTCCTTGATCTGAATCGCACCAAACTAAGTCCAAAACACTTTTGGACGTGGAGAGCAAGGGGAGAAGAGAGTATGGCGTGGAGAAGGAGGGGAGAGGCAGCCTTGGACGTGGGAAATCTCTTTCAATAAGACTTTTACTTCACTTGGGCGCTGGGTCTCTTATATAGACTAAGCGTGATCCAAGTCATCTTCCTCCCAACCAATCACAACCCTTTGTGAAATCAGATCTAAATCTGATTGGTGGGATTAGAGTCCCCTGGATTCCTACTTGGAGAGTGCCTTGGACCAGTCAAACTGGATTCTTAGAAGAACTCTCATTGGAATCCTAAAGGGAGATGGAGTCCTTGTCCCACAAGGACTCCATGCCGCCTCTTACTGGGCTCACGCCTCCCTTGGCGTGCGCCCATCTCCTTGCCAGGTTCTGGCAGGGGGACAAGCCCCCACCAGCTCTCCAATAGGTGCATGACATGTGGTCAAAAGTCAAAGGGTCATTGGTCAACGTTTGACCAGTCAAAAGTAGAGTTCTGACCAAAGTCAAAGACCAAGAAATGGCAGGTGACCAAAATTGGCAGGTAATGTCTTACAAATAAGACAACCTATTCTGACTTGGACAACCTCCAGTCAGACCATAAGAAGACTTCTGTTTGAGCACAAACTCCTTTGGCTCAGACAGGACGACTTATTTATGATAGCAAAAGAAGAACGTTAGGTTCAATCGAGTGCTAGCACGATTTCCTTGAACCTAATTGAATCTCATTCAGATCAATTGAACTATATTAGTTCAATTGATGATCACCAGATTCAAACCCTTGTTTGTGTGACCCAGTTAGGTTCAGTTCTGTATGGTAATGGGATATGTCATGATCTCTATCATAGACATCATCGAAACTCCTTTCGATGGATCAGAACTCTTCTGATTCGAACAGCTAGAATGATCGATCATCTAAATCATTCTAATTGCTCCCAAAATCCACCAGTGACACCTAGCAGTATATGGTGGCAACCCATCAGAGCTGAATGCGAACCTCTTGGTGCAGCTACCTGTGTGATTCAGTTCTTCTATCTTGAGCCCCGATCAGATTAGGGTTAAGGTGAACTCGTCAAACCCTAGTCTCTGTCATATGATGTAATCATTCGATTCGAGTCCAATGTGAAAATCTAAATAGAAACTCTTTCTATTATTTCACTCTGCCATGGCCATGGGCTTCAGGACTTGATTCTCATGATCATCATAGGGCTACTCCTCTACCACCGAGGTAGATAGATCCCATCTTGATGCAATCCAGTTCCTACAATGAACATGCCATAGCCAACATACACCTCAGGGTTCCATATGGCTAGGAGACCGAGTAATGGTGTAGTCAAACTATAACACCCTCAAGGTGAACTGCCGATGCATCTCAGGTCAAAGAACCAGACACACTACTGCAGCATCGAGTCAGTCATTGACGAGAAGGTAGACTCCCTAATGACTACTCGAGGTGGTCACGCTCAGTGCCCTCGTTCTCTAACGAGTACCTGTACTCTCGCTCCGGTGTCTCCACACCGTAGACTCAAGACTCATCTACTAAAGAGAAGCGATCGTACACCAACCTTCCGGATCAATCACCATCCTCGTGATGATCCTATGGTCGGGAGCTATTTATGAGTTAATAATGATTATTCATGTCTTAAATTTTCAACTCTTGAAAATATGAATTATCATTACCATTAACTCAAAGGATGTATCACAGACACTAAATACACATGTGTGATAGAAAATAACCCATTTCATTAATTATAGTCAAAATTATAATTTTGCCCCTAGAAGTGTATTACAAGTGTCAGCCAATTCTGGCTTCTAGGGCACATATATCTAACACTTTGAAGCTTGCACACCTTAGTCTTATTTATAGATATGAACCTTTCAGGTTGTATCATATACACCTCTTTGTCCAGCTCTCCATTCAAAAAAGTTATCTTCACATCCACTTACCAAATTTTATAGTCCAAATGTGTAGCTATTGCAAGCATGATCTGAATGGATTTGAGTATTGCTATAGGAGAAAATATCTCATCATAATCAATATCATAATATTGACGATATCCTTTGGCATCCAGGCGGGCTTTATAGGTCTCCACATTTTTGTTTGTGCCCCTTTCTTTTTGAAGACCCACTTACACCCTATGGGTTTTATTTGTTATGCCTATAGCTGCATGGAGCTACAACCGAAGATCCGATCTCTTGCACAGAACATGAGTGTTAATCCAACAATCGAAGAAGATCAAGAAGAAGAGAGACAAGGGATGGTGCCAAGGGTTTTGGTGTTGGAACCAGAGAGAAAAGAGAAGAGAATTAGGAAGAGAAAAGCTCAATTATATTCCACTCTATTGTAAAAGTTGCAATACCTAGGTTTATATACTCTAGAATTTCTATTATACCACATGAATCCTAATAAACCCAAACCCCAACTGAAAAACTTTCTTAAGCTAATCCAATACATGGAAGCACTCACCTAAACCCATGTACACCTATGGCTTTACATGCTCTCATCCCTTGAATCTAAACCTAACCTATACATGAATTAGCCCTCTTAAAAACTCTCAAACTAGGCCTTAAGATCCCTTAGATCAAATCCAATCCAAGAAAAAACAAAAAAAATTATGTAGATCTTTTCACCATGTCCGAACTAGCTCGACGAAGGCTCAAGCTGGCTTGACTACATCTTATGCCATAGACTCCCAAACATAGATCCGAGCCAGCTCGATCTCAGTGTTGTGATATCAACTCACTCTGATACTACTTGTTAAGGATCTAGTACCAGATTATTATGATAGGAAGAAAGAAAAAATAAAATAAGAATAATAATCAAGTACGTGAATCAGCCTAAAGGCTTGCCTCCATGGAGCAAGCAAAGCTCCATTATGAAAGAAAAAAATAAGTACAAGAGGAGAACACCCGCTCTCAACTCGCTGTACACAAATTTCTCTTAATTAGAAGCTACCTTCACAAAAGCTCTCTCAAAATCTCCAAGGAGACCCTCAACGGCTACAAGATGCTCTGCCCTTATGGTCTCCGTGCTGGATGCTATGCACTCGTTGCTACCTGCAAGCATCTCAGCCTCTGTTTTTGGGCTGCACGTACTCGGTGCTCTGCCAAGCTCCTATTGATGGCTGCTTGAGCATTTCTGCATGCCTCTGCTTACCACTTATACCACACTGTGCCACACATGCCACTTCTTGCTCAACAACACATCAAGCCTTTAAATAGGATAAGAATCCTCTTCTCAATAGTTCATAGGAGTCCTAACAGGGCTCTATCTCCTAATATGAGTCGAATAGGATTGTGATGGGGTTTTAAAATATTTTTTAGCCTCTAGATCATGACCACAATCCTCTATAGCCACTGGATCTTGTGGTCTACGTGCAACTCCCATAGATCTCTTGGATTTATCATAATTCGAGTCCAAATAAAAAATCTCATCCTATTCTATTCGCTTCCATCAAGCCGACTCTATCAGAGATCAAGCTGACTCGATTACACCTCACCTGATTACCTACTTTCTGTCTGCCTGAGAGGGTCAACTCATCTACGATCCAAGCTGGCTCGATCTTAGCCCAAGTCGGCTCAAACCCATATCCGAGCCAGCCCAATTGCTGATACTTTTTTTTGGGTTCTCCTCTATGTTGGGTTAAATTCGAGGCATCAAATCCTAACAATCTCTACCTTGACTCAACTTTCGACCTCTATTTAACTTTAAGAGCTTTTGGATCTTTTCGCCCCCATGTCCTGTGGCAATCGCCTGCAATCTTATGGATGGACAAACATGGGTGTCGAGCCAGGCCGCTCGATCCCATCTCCATCAATGGTTATGAACCTCCTGACCAGAGATCTACTCGGGGTAGCCTCCTGTGACAATAGGAACTTCACCTCGTGATGTTGCATGTCATCCTCTTAATTCTTCTATCTCATGCCCGATCCACCTCTACCTGGAGCTTCACCAGGCACTGGGCTCCCTACCATGAGATAATTATAGAAAAAATCATTTTTCCACCGTAGGATCGATCTAAGCTGATCTATAGCAAAATTTTAAAAATTTTTCTAAATGTTCTAATTAGATCTATGAGTTTTTGAATTTGATTCTAATAATTTGATATTAAAATCTAAAAATTAAAACAAAATAGCAACAACTATTGTTACCTATTTAGGATAAACCATTATCCTGATGATGATCTGCCAAAGCCTGAGGTCCTGAAGCTAGCCATGCAAGTGCCTAGCCTCTATCGGAGTCTAGTCGGACTGGTTCTAGATGTGCCCTCCTTCTAGATCTGATCTCAAAAGATCTCTGGATTTGTGAAGCCTTTAAATGAATCTTCAAAGGCAACACCTTTTCCCTTGATGTAGAAATCCTGTCTTTGATCTTTGCTTCAACTTTCCTCAACACTTGATCGCTGAACCTTCACCCAAATTGGTATGAGAGGAGCAGTAGGGGAGGTGTGGAGATGGGTTTGGCAGTAGCACTTTGGCATGGGAGATCAATGCCTACAAACCCTAGGGTGCAGGGTCTTTAAATAGACTCCTGCACCAACTTCAGTGTTCCAATACATCAAGCAACTAGCTTGCTTGATCATTATGGACTCTAGGCCTGACTCCATGCCTAATACCAGATCTCATCTGGTTTTTGTCATCCATAATTCCCTAAAAAATATCATACAAAATAAATAGGAGGGTGGCGCAAGCAACTAATCTCTAGAGTCTTTGATCTCATCAAGACTCTTTGACCTGGTCAAATCCAATTTGACTGGGTCAACTCCATTATCCATATGGGGCGCATGCTTAGGAGGACGTGCACCCTCCCCTCTCTCATGAAAACACCTAAGGGTGTGTGCCCCTAGAAATTCTCTAGGGATCGCACGCCCCCTATTCCTTCTTTCCTACATCCGAGTCAACCTTTGATCCTTGTCTTAAAAGTTTCAGAAATTAGCAGATCTTATCCTATTTCCATCCGATGGATTAAGACAAGTCTAGATTAGGTTAGGACAATAATTTTCTAACTTGGACAAGCTCTAAATTCAATTTGACTCAGTCAAGATGAACAAAATAACTACAGTAGGAGAATGTTAGGCTCAATCATGTGCTAGCATAATTTTCTTCAACCTAATTGGATCTAATTCAAATCAATTGAATTGGATTAGCTCAATTAATGACATCTAGATTCAAATTTTTATTTGTGTGATCTAGTTAGGTTTAGCTTCATATGGTAATGAACATATCGTGATCTCTATCATCGACATCATCAAAATATTTTTTGATGGATCAAAACTCTTAGATTCATCCAATTAGAATGATCGATCATCAAGATCATTCTAATTACTCTCAAAATCCACCAGTGACACCTAGTAGTATATGGTGACAATCCATCAGAATTAAATATGAACCTCTTGGTGTAGTTACCTGTGTGATTGGATTCTTCTATCATAAGCTCCGACAGAATTAGGATTAAGGTGAACTCGCAAACCCGACACCCTGTCATATGATTGAATCATTTGATTCGAGTTCGATGTGAAATCCTAATAGAAAATATTTTTCTATTATATCACACTACCATGACCATGGGCTTAAGGACTCGATCTCATGATCATCATAGGACTATTCCAGGTTGATAGATCTCATCTTGATGCAATTTAGTTCGTACAATGAATATGCTATAGCCAACATACACCTTAGAATTTTGAATGTCTAGAAGATCGAGTTATGGTGTAGTTAAACTATAACACACTCAAGATGAACTATCGATGCACCTCAGATCAAAGAACCATATATACAACTATAGCATCAAGCTTAGTCATCGACGAAAAGGTAGACTTTCTTATGAGTGCTTGAGATGGTCATGCTCAGTACCCTCATTCTCAATGAGTATCTATACTTTCACTCCAATGTCTCTATACCATAGATTCAAGATTCATTTATCCTAAGAAAGCAATCATACATCAATTTTTTGGATCGATCACCATTCTCATGATAATCCTACGATCGAAAGTAATTTATGAGTTAATTATGTAAATACATGTCTTAAATTTTCAACTCTTAAAAATATGTATTTTCATTCACATTAACTCAAAGGACGTATCACAAACACTTTACATACAATATGATAGAGAAAATAATCCTTTATTAATTTTAAGTTAAAATTACAAAAATATTCTTAGAAGGTGTATTACAAGTATCAGTCAATCTGACTTCTAGGACACTCATCTAACAAACATTCACTTGATCTAAAGCCAATTGGCTATAAATCTAAATCCCATCTTCTCAAGATGGGCTTCAATCTTTTACTAGCTCAACGATTTCGTTAGTGAGTCTGTCGCATTATCTATGGTATCGACTCTCTTGATCTCGACGTATTCCTTCTTGAGGTAATCATGGATGCGGTGAAACTATCGCTCGATATGCTTGAATTTTTTATGAGACCTTAGCTCCTTAGCTAGGGCTATGGTGCCATTATTATCGCAGTATAGAGGGACGACATCCGATGGCATCACTCCAAGCTTTACGATAAATTTTTTAAACCAGAAGGCCTCCTTTGTAGCTTTCGATACAATGATATATTCTACTTCCATGGTAGAGTCTGCTATCAATGCAGCTATCTATGTGATTGAGTTCTTCTATCTTGAGCTTCGATAAGATTAGAGTTAAAGTGAACTTGTCAAACCTAATATTCATCATATGAATTAATCATTCGATTCGAGTCTTATGTGAAATTCTTATAGAAACTCTTTCTATCATCTTCACTCTGCCATGGCCATGGGCTTATGGACTCCATTCTCATGATCATCATAGGGCTACTCCTCATCTACCGAGGTAGATAGATCCCTTATTGGTGCAATCCAATTCCTATAATGAATGTACTATAACCAACATATATCTCATGATTCCGAATGGCTAGGAAATTGAGTTATGGTGTAGTCAAACTACAACACCCTCAAGGTGAATTGCTGATGAACCTCAGATCAAATTATCAGACACACTACTGCAACATCGAGCCAGTCATCGACGAGAAGGTAGACTTTCTTATAAATGCTTGAGGTGGTCACGCTCTATGCTCTCATTCTCTAACGAGTATCGTATTTTCGCTCTGATGTTTCCACACCATAGACTCAAGACTCATCTACTTAAAGAAAGTGATTGTACAACAACCTTCCAGATTAATCACCATCCTCGTGATGATCCTACGATCGAAAATAATTTGAGTTAATTATAAAAAATTATGTCTTAAATTTTCAACTCTTTGAAAATATGAATTGTCATTACCATTAACTCAAAGGATGTATCACATACACTTTAAATACATACTATGATAGAAAATAATTTTTTTATTAATTTATAGTCAAAATTATAAAATTATCCTTAGAAGTGTATTATAAGTGTTAGCTAATCTGACTTCTAGGATACACATTTAACAAACTTTCACTTGACCTAAAGTCAATTGGCTACAAATCTAAGTCCCATCTTCTCAAGGTGGGCTTCGATCTTTTACTGGCCTAAAGGCTTCGTCAGTGGATCTGTCGTATTATCCATGGAGTCAACTCTCTTGACCTCGACATAATCCTTCTCGAGGTAATCACGGATGAGGTGGAATCGTCGCTCGATGTGCTTGAATTTTTGGTGAGACCTCGACTCCTTAGCTAGGCTATGGCACCATTATTGTCGCAGTATAGAGGGACGACATCTGATAGCATCACTCCAAATTCTGCGGTGAACTTCTTATATCAGAATGCCTTCTTTGTAGCTTCTGATGTAGTAATATACTCTGCTTCCTTGGTGGAATTTGCTATCACAATCTGCTTAGAACTCTTTCAGCTGACTTTACCACCATTACACACAAACAAACTACTAGATGTCAACTTTCAATCATCTATATCAGATATAAAATTTGAGTCTGTATAATCCTAGATCTGGAGTTCTCTATTACCAAAAATCAAGAACATATCCTTAGTCCTTCTCAAGTACTTAAGGATATATTTCACAGAAGTTCAGTGCTCTTCATCTGGATTCAACTGATATCTACTCGTGACACTCATAGCATAGGCGATATCAGATCATGTACATAGCATGGTGTACATGAGGCTTCCTATTACCGAAGCATAAGAAATCTTGCTCATGCGTTCAATCTCCTCAGGTGTGTTGGGACACATCTTCTTGGAGAGATGAATGCCATGTCTGAAGGACACCAATCTTCTCTTGGAGTTTTCCATGCTAAACCTCTTTAGTACTTCCTCTATGTACATCTTCTGTGAGAGACCCAGCATTCTATTCGGTCTATTCCTATAGACCTTAATTCATAGAATAAAGGATATGTCTCCTAGGTCTTTTATAAAGAACTCTTTTGATAACCATATTTTAACTATAGTCAACATGAAAGTATCATTTCCAATAAGGAGGATGTCATCCACGTACAGTACGAGGAAGACAACAACGCTCCCACTAACCTTTTTGAATACACATGGTTCCTCCTCATTCTTGATGAATTCAAATGATTTGATCATATCATTGAAACGAGCATTCCAACTCCGAGATGCTTGCTTAAGTCCATAGGTGGACCTTTGTAGTTTGCAAACCTTGTGATCGGCATCACTAGATGTGAAACCTAGTGGCTATTCCATATAGATATCTTTCTCAAGATATCCATTTAAGAAGATCATTTTTACGTCCATCTATTATATTTTATAATCAAAATAGGCTGCAATAGCAAGCAATATACAGATGGATTTTAGTATGGTTACTGGCAAGAAAGTATTCTAATAGTCAATACCTTCGCACTGACTATATCCTTTCGCCACTAACCTAGCCTTGAATGTCTCTACATTTTTATCTGCACCTATCTTTCTCTTATAGATCCATTTACACCCAATAGATACTATACCTTCAGGTGGATCTACCAAGATCCAGACTTGGTTCGAGCGCATTGAGTCAATCTCTGACTTTATTGCCTCTAACCATTTCTCAGAGTCAATATCTAATACTGCCTCATTATAGGTTTTGGGATCATCACCATGAACCCCATTTTCTATAAGAAATATTTCCTCTATGTCCTTTGAAATAATACCTATGTACTTTTTAGAAGAACAAAAAGTTCTTTCTGATCTATGAGGTGGAGGAGGTAGTGATTGGACTGGCTCAATCTGATTGAATTTCATAGGGTCCTTAGCTCGTTGCTCTTAGGAGACTTTCTCCTTAAGCCTAATCTGCCTTTCGATGCCATCATTTTGAATAAACTATTTTTTAAGAAAGATGGCATGTCGACTCATAATTACATTATAGTCTTTTTGAATGTAGAAATAATATCTTAATGACTCTTTAGGATATCATATGAATCGAGCTCTAAAGGATCTATACTCTAACTTATCCGTCTGTTGTCTCTTGACATGAGCTGGACAACCCTAAATTCTGAGGTGACTCAGACTTGATTTCTTACCATGCCATATCTCATACAGTATGGTAGGAATTATTTTAGAGGAAATCTTATTCAGTAAATATATAGCGGTCATTAGATTATGTTCCCAAAGAAACTCAAGGAGGTCCGTGAAGCTCATCATAGATCGGACCATATGTAATAAGGTTCAATTTCTCCATTCTAAAATTTCATTGAGTTGAGATATTCCAGGTGCAGTCTATTAAGAGACTATGCCATTTTGCTTAAGATAGTTTAGGAATTTTCAACTAAGGTATTCACCTCCTCGATCTGATTGAAGAATCTTAATGGGTTTTTCAATTTATTTTTCTACTTCATGTCTAAATTTTTTGAACTTTTCAAAAGCTTCAGATTTATGTCGCATCAAATACATATATCCGTACTAAGATAAATTATCGATAAAGGTGATGAAGTAGACATAGTTGCCTCTAGTCGGCACATTAAATGGGCCGCACACATCAGTATGTACTAGGGCAAGTAGTTTTGTGGCCCTTTCCCTATGTCCTACAAAAGAAAGCTTGGTCATTTTGTCATGAAGGTATGATTCATAAATCGAATATGACTCGAAAGTCAATGAACTCAATAGTCCGAATTTCTCCAATTTGTTAATCCTATCTTCCGCTATATGATCTAGCCTAAGGTGCCATAGATACCTATCATTTAGACTACCCCTAGATCATTTTGATCCTATGGTATTCATGTTTTGCTCGATATTGAAAATAGAAACATCAATATATAACTGATAGAGACCATTTATAAGAAAACTAATTACAATTTTATTTTTTTCATAAAGAATATTACAATGATCCTTAAGAAAACTAATTACATAGCCTTTCTATGCTAAACATGAAATAAAAATCAAATTCCTGCTTGTTGTAGGCACATAAAAATAGTCTCTAAGAACTAAATCTAATCCTAACGGTAATCACAAAGGATAGATTTCCACGGCCACTACAGCAACTCTTGCTCTATTTTCGATGCATAGGATCATCTCACCATCCCTCAGTCTCCTACTATCTTCAAGATCCTGTATAGAAGTACATAAGTGAGCACTAGAATCAGAGTCAAGTATCCAACTGAATGCAAAAAAAATCGTAAGGTTAGATTCTATAACGAGTATACCTCCGGAAGGACCTGCCTCCTTGTTCTTCAGGCTAGCTAGGTACAAGGGACAGTTCTGCTTCCAATGACCATCTGTGTTATAATGAAAATATTTTTCTTTATCAGTGGCTTTCTTCTTCGGCTTTGCCTTCTTTTTCTTCACACCATCCACCTTCTACTTCTTCACGAAATTCTTCTTCTTTTCAAAAGACTTTCTCTTGAAAGAAGTCTGCTCCACAGTAAGTACTGAGCCTTTAGAACCTTTCATAGAAAGCTCAGTAGTAACCAGCATATTCATAAGTTCTGCTAGAGTATTTTGTAGTTTATGCATATAGTAGTTCATGATGAACTGCCCATATGCATCAGTCAAAGATTGCAGAATTATATCAACCTACAAATCCTTGTCCAACTTGATATCGAGCTTCTCAAGCTTTTTTAAGTTCTTGATCATCATCAGACAATGATCTTGGACCGACTGTCCATCACACATTTGAGCCTTAAAAGGTCTTCTAGTGACTTGATATTTGGCTGCGTGACTTTGTTCACCAAACAAATCTTGCAGGTGAGCCAACATTTGACAGCTAGTCTTAATATCTTCATGTTAGTACTGAAGCTTATCAGGCATCGAGCCCAACATGTAATACCTGGCTTTGTTATCATCATCCATCCACTTCTCTAGAGATGCTCTCTGATCAGCAGATGGACGGACTGGTAAAGTGGGAGGATCCTATTCCAACACATGAGTCAACTTCTTAGAATCTAAAATAATTTTTAAGTTTCGGAGCCAATCCTTGAAGTTGGGTCTGCTCAGTCTATGGGTGTCCAGGATACGGGCTAGTGTATTGGACGCAGATATTTTTCTATAGAGAGTCAAAGTTTCTAGTTAAATTTTATAATTAGACTTAATCAATTTATTTAAAAATTTTATTTTTAAATAAATTAGGCTTCCACTATTTTTCTTGGATCCCTACACTCCCTGGGTAGAGATGCAAAAATCTTCGTGATCAATTAATTCTAGTGGATGGTGCAGTCCTACCGATTGGTTCACCACCTCACATAACAGTTATTGATGATGGGTCAATCCATGAGTGGACAACTTTTATCCAATAATTTTTTAATCATGGTGCACCTAATCCTGATCTCTAATTCATGAATCTTACCATGTCCGAAATATTGATCCACTCCTTAGTTAAGTTAGATCTACCATTTGTATGAATTAAATTTTTGATTGGATCCCTCACCGTATCTAGAATATTGAGCCCAATCCATCCTCCAACCCATAGCATCCAATGCCTAATAGACATGGTTGCATCTTTTCGATGTAATTGAACCACTATAATTAGTCGAGAACAATCAACCCCGAGAAGGACTCGCACATCTACAATGATGGAAGATCAATTGACTTAATCTTTTCTTAGGGAGATTCAACTTAGGTGTCTTAGACTTGACTCAGTCATAATGGTTATGACAAGCCTAGTGGCATGGGTTAGCTCGAATTGTTAGCCATCTCAAATCAAAACTAGATGGACACAAATGGTCTGGTAAGTGAGATCGATGGAAGGGATATGCCACTAACTCAATAAGAACACATTTAGATCGAGTAGCTTCCAATTAAAAATCAATCAAAGGTATCTGCTAAACTTATCTTAGATACCAAATTATCGAACCAGAGCTAATCGAGTTAGCCTACAATCCAGTTTCGAACCATGGAGCCAAATTAGGTCTTAATCGATCTAATTGAGCTACCCAATCCCGAACCCAAATTTATGAAAATATTTTAGATCTAAAAATTCTTAATGTTAGATCTAATTAATTTTATAATCTTAATTTTTAATTAAGTTTGGGTTTATAAATAAAAAATATGTATCAAAATCTTAGGATTTTAGGATCTAGGATTTTGTAAAAAATAAGTTCTGATTTTTGATTAAGGACGAGCATGCAGCACCCTTACACACCATAAGAATACCTCATCGAATGGAAGTAGAGGACCTTTAAATCCTACTTTATTCTTATAATCGAATGGCCAAGGAGAATACCTTAATCAGAAATATAATTGAGACTACAAAACTAGTTAGATCTAGATCATATATCACATATATAATTAATGATCTAACTAATACATGCTTTGCATACATCTCATGTATCATCACTAAATTAAACACATATATTTTTTAAATCTAAAATATCATATATAATATCTAAAAAATAGATTTAAATTTGATCATATCAAAATAAAATTATTCTAGATAATTTATAGAACTATTCTACAACTAGTCTAAACATGCATCTTTTCATATCACATATGAATAAATCAAAAATTAAAAACTTTATTTTTTATTTTTTAGATCTGATTATAATAATTATAATATCAAAATAATAAAAATTAAATAGATTTAAGATTATATTTAATCAAATTAACAATATGATTATACTAGATTACACATAGAGCTATTCTATTCCTAGTCTAGTCATGCATCTCATACATATTAGATCTAAATGATTTAATTTTAATTTTTTGATTTTAGATCTAATCACATTTGATGTGACATCTAAAACTTTTTAATATCAAATAAAAATAAAATTATATCTAAAATAGATTCGAAGAACTGCAACCTAGCTCTAATACCAGTTGAAGAAAAAACCTATTTTTCTGGCACAAGATCGTTCAGATTTAATTAGATCTGAAGAAATATTTTAAAATTTTTTTCTAAAATACTAATTAGATCTAAGATTTTTTAGATCTGATCATAGAGATCTAATATTAAAACTTAAAAATAAAATTAAATTAGATTTAATTTTAAGTACCTGATTTGGTAATCTAATTATCCTGCGATGATCCTATTGATTCATAAGGTTCTTGAAGGAGCTACGCATACGCCTAGCCTCTACTGATATCCACTTAGATAGATCTAAACATCTTTTCCTCATGAATCTTTTCTCCAAAAATCAAATCTAGATCTAATTTGAAAAGTCTTCAAATTGACTTCTGAAGGCAGCCTGTTCGTCTCACGAACACCATCGCGTAGATGCTGAATCTTGGGCCAAAAATATTGGAACTTCAACTCAGATTTATGCCTAAATTTCTAGGCATATAGAAGAGAGGGAGAGAGAGGATAGAGGGGGTATAGATATCAGAGGGAAGGCTACTTTGGGTGTGGAGAAAATAAAATACATTGAGGCAATTTTGTGAGAAGAATTCTTATACAAGATATAGCGTAATAAATAGTCCTTTTTTGATTAAAAACCTTATTAATTCAATAATTGGGACTCTTGGACCTGATCTCCATGAAAATCTCCAGAGCTCATCTAGTTTTGACACCAAAAATCCATCTGAAAGGTGGCAGTATGAAAGGATAAGGAAGAGTCCATGTGCGTCTAGGACTCTTCTCTCAAGAGTTTGATCCAAATCAAACTCTATCAAAATTTGATCTCGAGACCTCCAAAAATTATAAAATTTTGCACTCCCAAATTATAACTCATGTCCTATCATATATCTAAAAATTAGAGTAAAATAATTTTTAGAGAAATTTTTAAATTTCTCTAATCATGTGACCCTCAATTCTCTCAATTGGGTCAACTATTGACCTTAGTCTAATTACACTAGGAATAAATTTAATTTTCATAATTAATCTAATCTGAACTTATTCCAGTCAGATGAAAATAAATTCATTCAAGATACAGGAATAAGTCAAATCAAATTTGACTCAGTTGCGATGAATCAAAAAGATTATAGAAGGAGAAAGTTAGACTCAATCATGTGCTAGCATGATTATCTTGAACCTGATTAGATCTAATCCAAATCAATCAAACTAGGTTAGCTCAATTGATGACATCCAGACCCAAACCCTTGTTTGTGTGGCCCAGTTAGATTCAGTTTTGTATGATAATGAGACATGTTATAATCTCCATTATCGACATCATCGAAATATCTTTCGATGGATCAGAATTTTTCTGATTCATACAATTAGAATGATCGATTATCAAAATTATTCTAATTGCTTCCAAAATCTACTAGTAACACCTAGCAGTATATGATGGCAATCCATCAGAATTGAAAGTAAACCTCTCGGTATAGCTACCTATGTGATTGGATTCTTCTATCTTGAGCCTCAATAGGATTAGGATAAAGGTGAACTTGTCAAATCCAATATCTGTCATATGAATTAATCATTCAATTCTAGTCCTATGTGAAATCCTTATAGAAACTCTTTCTATCATCTTTACTCTACCATGGCGATGGGCTTATGGACTCAATTCTCATAATCATCATAGGACTACTCCTCATCTACCGAGGTAGATAGATCCCTTATTAGTGCAATCCAATTTCTACAATGAACGTACTATAGCCAACATACACCTCAGAATTCTAAATGGCTAGAAGATCAAGTTATGGTATAGTCAAACTATAACACCCTCAAGGTGAATTGCCGATGCACCTCAGGTCAAAGAATCAGATATACTACTGCAACATCAAGCTAGTCATCGATGAGAAGGTAGACTTCCTTATGAATGCTTGAGGTGGTGACGCTCAGTGCCCTCACTCTCTAATGAGTACTTGTACTCTCACTCTGATGTCTCCACACGATAGACTTAAGACTCATCTACTTAAAAAAAGTGATCATACACCAACCTTCTAGATCAATCACCATCCTCGTGATGATCCTACGATCGAGAGCAATTTATGAGTTAATTATGAAAATTCATGTCTTAAATTTTCAACTCTTTAAAAATATGAATTGTCATTACCATTAACTTAAACGATGTATCACATACACTTTAAATACACACTATGATAGAAAATAATTTTTTTATTAATTTATAGTCAAAATTATAAAATTGCTCTTAGAAGTATATTATAAGTGTTAGCCAATCTGGCTTCTAGGGCACACATCTAACTGCATGGCATACATGAGGCTTCCTATTATCAAAGCATAAGGGATCTTGCTCATGTATTCAATCTCCTAAGGTGTACTGGGACACATCTTCTTGAAGAGATGAATGCCATGTCTAAATGGTACTAATCTCCTCTTGGAGTTTTCCATGCTGAATTTCTTCAGCACCTCCTCTATGTACATCTTCTGTAATAGACCCAGCATCCTATTTGGTCTATCCTTATGGACCTTTATTCCCAATATGAAGGATGCCTTTTCTAGGTCTTTCATAGAAAACTTTTTTGACAACCACATATTAACAGATGTCAACATGAGAATATTATTTCTAATCAGGAGGATGTCATCCACGTACGATATGAAGAAGATAATAGCATTCCCATTGACCCTTTTGAAAATACAGGATTCCTCCTCATTTTTGATGAAACCAAATGATTTGATCACATCATTAAAATGAGCATTTCAGCTTCGAGATGCTTGTTTAAGTCCATATATGGATCTTTGTAGCTTGTAGACCTTGTGATCACTATCACTGGATGTGAAATCAAGCAGCTGTTCCATATAGATATCTTCCTTAAGATATCTATTTAAGAATGCCATTTTTATTTTCATTTATCCTATTTCATAATCAAAATAGGTTGTAATAGCAAGTAGTGTGTGGATGAATTTTAGCATGGCCACTGACAAAAAGGTATTCTGATAGTCAATGCCTTTGTACTGACTATACCCTTTCGCTACTAGCCTAGCTTTGAATGTCTCTACATTCTCATCAGCACCTATCTTTCTTTTAAAGATTTATTTAAACCCAATAGGTACTATACCTTCAGATTGATCTACCAAGGTCCAGACTTAATTCGAGCGCATTAAGTCAATCTTTGATTTCATTACCTCTAACCATTTCTTAGAGTCGATATCTGATATCATCTCATCATAAGTTTTAGGATCATCACCATGAATCCCATTTTATATGAGAAATATTTTTTCTATATTCTCTAAAATGGTACCTAAGTACCTCTCAAGTGGATGAAAAATTCTACTTGATCTATGAGGTGGAGGAGGTTGTGTTCGCACTAGTTGAGACTAACTGGGTTCCACATGTTCATTAGCTTGTTGCTGTTCAGAGATCTTCTCCTCGAGCCTAATTCGCCTTCCGATGCCACCATCTTGAATAAAATATTTTTTAAGAAAAATGGTGTGTCAACTCACCATCACATTATGATCTTCTAGAAGATAGAAATAATATCCTAACGAATCTTTAGGATATTCGATAAATTGAGCTCTAAATGACCTAGACTCTAATTTGTTCGCCTACTGTTTCTTGACATGGGCTGGACAATCTCAAATTCTGAGATGACTCAGACTTGATTTCTTACCATGCCATATCTCATATGATGTGGTAGAAATGGTTTGAGAGAAAATCGTATTCAGTAGGTATATAGCTATCATTAAACTATGTCCCTAAAGAAACTTAGGAAGGTTTGTGAAGCTCATCATGAATCTGATCATATCTAATAGGATCTAGTTCTTCATTTTGAAATCCTATTGAGTTGAGGCATTCCAGGTGGAGTCTACTATGAGACTATGCCATTTTTCTTATGATAGTCTAGGAATTTTCGACTAAGATATTCATCTCCTTTATCTAATCAAAGAATCTTAATGGACTTTTCAGTTTATTTTTCTACTTCGTATCTAAATTTTTTAAACTTTTCAAAGACTTCAGACTTGTGTCGCATCAAGTACACATACTCGTACCAAGATAGATCATCGGTAAAGATAATGAAGTAGATATAATTACCTCTGATTGACACATCAAATGAGCTACACACATCTATATGTACCAGGACAAGTAGGTCTGTGGCCCTTTCTCCATGTTCCATAAAAGAAAGCTTGGTCATTTTGTCTTGATAGCATGATTCACAAATCATATATGACTTGAAAGTCAATGGATCCATTAGTCCAAATTTTTTCAATTTGTTAGTCCTGTCTTTGGCCATGTGACCTAGCCTAAGGTGCCATAAATAACTTTCATTTAGACTATCCCTAGGTCATTTAGATCCTATGGCTTTCATGTTTTGCTCGATATTAAATATTGAGACATCAACATGCAACTGATAGAGACTATTAATTAAGAAACCACTTGCAATTTTATTTCTTTCAAAATGAATAATATAATGATCCTTAAGAAAGCTAATTAAATAACTTTTCTATGTTAAATAAGAAATAGAAATCAAATTTCTGCTTGGTGCAAGCACATAATAACAGTTCCTAAGCACTAAATTTAAACCAGATGGTAGTCAAAGAGGATAGGTTTTCATGGCCACAGCAGCAACTCTTGCTCCATTTTTGATGCATAAGATTATCTCACCATCCCTTAGGCTCCTGCTCTCCTCAGGATCCTGCTTGGAAGTGTATAAGTAAGCACTAGAACCAAAGTCAAGCATCCAACTGGATGCAAAAAAAATCAAAAAATTAGATTCAATTACGAGCACACCTCTTGAAGGATCTGCTTCCTTCTTATTCTTCAGGCTGGCTAGGTATAAAGGATAGTTCCGCTTCCAATGGCCATCAATATTATAATGAAAATACTTTTGTCAGTGGCCTTCTTCTTTGGCTCTCTCTTTCCACCTTCTATCTTCTGCTTCTTTGGGTTCTTCACTGTATCTAAAATATTGAGCTCAATCCATCCTCCAACCCATAGCATTCAATACCTTATCGACATGGTTGCATCTTTTCAGTGCAACTGAATCAATATAACCAGTCGAGAACAATCAATCTCAGGATGGGTCTACACATCTACAATGATAGAAGACCTATAATATAATATTTTCTTAGAAAAATTTGATTTAGATCTCTTAAACATTATTTGATTTAGTCATAATAATTATGACTAACATAGTGGCATGGGTTAGCTCGAATCGTTAGCCACCTCAAACCAAAACTGGGTTGACCCAAATGGTCAGGTAAGTAAGACTGGTGGAAGGGATATGCCATTAACTCAATAAGAACACATTTAGATCGAGTAGCTTTCAATTAAAATTCAGTCAATCATATTTGCCAAACCTACCTTAGATACCAAATTATCGAATCAGAACTGATTGGATTAGCCTACAATCTAGGATCAGACCGCGGAGCTAAATTAGGTCTTAACTTGATCAACCATATATAACTATGAGTCGATCTTGATCCAAACTTAATCCTGTTGGACTAATCAAATCTAAATACTCTTGATCCCATCTAACCAATTCTTAATTTAGTTTGATCAACTGCTAGACCTAATTGAGCTACCCATATCCAAACCCAAATTTATGAAGGTATCTTAGATCTAAAAATTTATTATTTTTAATCTAATTGATTTCATAATTTTAATTATTAATTAAGTGGGGTTCATTAAACAAAAATATGCATAAAAATTCTAGAGATTTAGGATCTATGATTTTACAAAAAATTAAATTCTAATTTCTGATTAAGAACAAATATATAGCACCTCTACAGCCATAAGAACACCCTGTCGAATGGAAAGAGAGGATCTTTAAACCCTTCTTACTCTTATGACTAGACTGCTAAGAAGAATGCCTTAATCAGAAATAATAATTATACTACAAACTATTAGATCTACAACATCTATCACATATATAATTAAAGATCTAACTATGCATGCTTTGTATATATCTCATGTATCAAAATCAAAACAACATATGCATATTTCAAATATGATATATCTAATATAACATTTAAAAAATAAAATTTTAAATGATCATATAATATAAAATTTTATTCTAGATAATTTATAGAATAGTTCTATCAACCTAGTCTAAACATGCATCAAATATATCTCATATATTAATTAAAATTTTTAATCTACTGATTTTAGATTTGATCATATTTGATGTGACATCTAAAATCATTAATATGGGATCATAAATAAAATAAAAAATTAGATCTAAAGTAGATCTGAAGAACTACAAACCTAGCTCTGATACCAGTTATAGGAAAAACTATTTTTTTGCCATAAGATCGATCTAATTTGATCTAATCTATAGTAGAATTAAAAAAAAAAATTTACATATTCTAATCAGATCTAGAAGTTCTCAGATCTAATTCTAATGATCTGATATTAAAATATAAAAATTAAAATAAAACAGCAACAACCATTATTACCAGTTTAGGGTAAACAGGCGCTTGGACTCTACCAAAGTCCACTCGGATTGGTTCTGGATGTGCTCTCCTTTTGGATCTGATCTCGAAAGATCCGATCAAATTTGGATCTATGAAGCCTTCAAACAAATCTTTAAAGGCAGCACCTTGTCCCTTGATGTAGAAATCCTGTCTTTGATTTTTGCTTTAGCTTTCCTCGACACTTGATCGCGAAACCTTCACCCAATTTGGTATGGGCATGGAGAAGAGAGAGAGGAGTAGTAGGGGAGATGTGGAGATGGGTTTGGCAGCAACACTTTGACGTGGGAGATCAAAGCCTACAAACCCTAGGGTGCAAGGTCTTTAAATAGACTCCTATGCCAACTTCAGTTTCCCAATACATCAAGCAACTAGCTTGCTTGATCATTATGGACTTTAGGCCTGATCTCCATGCCTAATATCAAATCTCATCTGGTTTCGTCATCCAAAATTTCCTAAAAAGTGCCACACAAAATAAATAAGGAGGGTGGTGCAAGCAACTAATCTCTAGAGTCTTTGATCTCATCAACACTCTTTGACCTGGTCAAATCCAATTTGATTGGGTCAACTTCATTATCCATATCGGGTGCATGCTTAGGGGGATGTGCACCCTTCCCCCTCTCATGAAAACACTTGGGGGTGTGTGCCCCTAGAAATTCTTAAGGGGGTGCATGCCCCCTATCCCTTCTTTCCTACATCCGAGTCAACCCTTGACCCTTATCTTAAAAGTTTTAGAAATTAGCAGGTCTTGTTCTATTCCCATCCAATGGATTAGGACAAGCCTAGATCAGGTTAAGATAATACTTTTCTAACCTGAAAAAGCTCCAGTCAGACTAGGATAGGATTTTCGGATGAGCCAAATTCAATTTGACTCAATCGAGATGAATAAAATGACTATAGAAAAAAAATGTTTGGCTCAATCATGTGCTAGCATGATTTTTTTGAACTTAATTAGATCTAATCTAAATCAATCAAATTAGATTAGCTTAATTGATGACATCCAGACCTAAATCTTTATTTGTGTGATCCAGTTAGGTTTAGTTTCATATGGTAATGAGACATGTCAGGATCTTTATCATTGACATCATCAAAATATCTTTTGATGGACTAGAACTCTTCCAATTCATCCAACTAGAATCATCGATCATCACCCAATTAAAATGATTATCGATCATCAAGATCATTCTAATTGCTTTCAAAATCCACCAGTGATGCCTAGCAGTATATGGTGGCAACCCATCAGAACTGAATACGAACCTCTCGATGCAGTTATCCGTGTGATTGGATTCTTCTATCATGAGTCCTGATAGGATTAGGGTTAAGGTGAACTCATCAAACCCAACACCCTATCATATGATTGAATCATTTGATTAGAGTCTAATGTGAAACCCTAATAGAAAACTCTTTTCTATTATATCACACTGCCATGGCCGTGGTCTTAAGGACTTGATCTCATGATCATCATAGGACTACTACTCCTCTATCGAGGTTGATAGATCCCATCTTGGGGTGATCCAGTTCCTACAATGCACGTGCTATAGCCAATATACACATTAGGATTTTGAATAGCTAGGAGATCGAGTTATGGTGTAGTCAAACTATAACCACTAAAGATGAACTACCGATGCACCTCAGGTCAAAGAACCATACACATAACTGCAGCATCGAGCTTAGTCATCGATGAGAAGGTAGACCACCTTATGACTACTCAAGATAGTCATGCTCAGTGCCCTCATTCTCAACAAGTACCTATACTTTTGTTCCAGTGTCTCCATACCATAGACTCAAGACTCATCTATCCTAAGAAAGTGATTGTACACTGATCTTCCAGATCGATCACCATTCTAGTAATGATCCTACGATCGAAAGTAATTTATGAGTTAATTATGAAAATACATGTCTTAAATTTTTAACTCTTGAAAATATGTATTATCATTTTCACTAACTCAAGAAATGTATCATAGATACTTTACACACAATGTGGTAGAAGAAAATAATCTTTTATTAATTTTAAGTCAAAATTAAAAAAATGCTCCTAGAAAGTGCATTACAAGTGTCAGTTAATCTAGCTTCTAGGGCATTCATCTAACAGTAATGTCCTCCATACTTTCTTCCTTTAAATACCATCTTACTACTGTGCATGACCTTCAGGATTCCTTTAGCTTTCCATCCGAAGCCGATCGAATCCAGTCTTTTTAGGAAGATTAGATTTTTCTTAAAGCTGGGTATGTATCGAACCTCACCTAACTTTTTTACTATTCCATCATGGAGCTTCATGCTGACCATCTCGCTGCCTTTGATCTCACAGCTAGATCTATCTAGTAGGAACATAGTGCCCTCACTAGTCTCTAAGAAGTCAAACAACTCCTCTCTGCAATATACATGATGGAAACAAGCAGAATCCATAATCCACTAGGAGAAAGAAGTAGATACCTCATTATAACTAGAAGGACATCATCATTGCCTTTTGTATCGCTACTGGCCATCGCCATGCTAGCCCTCATCCAATTCTTGAGTTATGAATAATCCTTGACTTGATGCCCCAACTCATTACACCGGTAGCATCTGATCTTACTTTGGTCTCTCATCTTAAACTTGGATCGTTCACTTTGTGATCCTCTACCACTCCATCTTCTACTGCCTGCTCCTCTAGAAATTGTCAAAGCTGAGCTACCACCATTTGAGCTTGAAGCTAAGTTCTCTCTCTTGAGAACCTCATTCCAAAGAATCGTCGAAGTCATCTCTTCCATCTTGATGGTGCTCTTGCTTACAAGAAGAGCAGTCACCAAAGACTCGAAAAAGGATGGAAGCGAAGATAGCAAGACCAATGCCCTGATCTTCTTCTCAACTTTTTCATCAATACTAAGAAGGTTGGTAAAAATCTTCTGAAAGCTGGATAGATTCTCATGTACGCTTTGACCTTCATCCATCCATTGCTGGTAGAACTACCTCTAAAGGAATAGTGTATTAGTAAGCAACTTTGCCATATACAACTTCTCATGCTTCGACCACAACACCATCGAAAAAGTCTTGCTAAGTGCATGGATCACGACATCATCTGCTAGGCACAAGTGGATCATACTTACTATCTACATCTATATCTGCTTCCAATCCTTCCCCTCCATGATGGTTGGTATCTTCTCATATAAGAAAGCATCGATCAATCCATGTTGGGTGAAGACATCCTTTATCCTTGCTTGCCATAAGAAGAAATTATCCTTTTCATCAAACCTATTGATATCCACCTTGATTGTGCTTATCTTCTCCATATTCTTCAATCTTTAACACCATTGCTGCAATCTACGGTTTGATATCGCCCGGCTCTAATACTAATTGTTATGACATCAACTCACTCTGATATCACTTGTTAAGAATTTAGTACTAGATTATTGTGGCAAGAAGAAAAAAAGATAAAATAAGAATAATAATCAAGTACGTGGCTCAGTTTAAAGACTCGCCTCCATGGGACATGCAAAGCTCCATTATGAAAGAAAAAAATAAGTACAAGAGGAGAACACCCACTCTTAACTCGCTGTACATAAATCTCTCTTAACTAGAAGCTATCCTCACAAAAGCTCTCTCAAAATTCTCAAGAAGACCCTCAATAGTTACAAGGTGCTCTGCCCTCATGGCCTCCATGTCGGATGCTATTCACTTGTTGCTACCTATAAGCACCTTAGTCTCTCTAGGCTGCACATACTCGATGCTCTGCCAAGCTCCTATTGATGGCTTCCTGAGCCTCTCTGCATGCCTCTACTTGCCACTCATGCCACACTATGCCACACATGCCAGTCCTTGCTCCATAGCACCTCATGCCTTTAAATAGGATGAGAATCCTCTTCTCAACAGTTCACAGAAGTCTTAATAGGGCTCTATCTCTTAATATGAGTCAAACAAAATTTTGATGGAGTCTTGAAATATCTCTGATAAGAGCACAATGTTATCGTTAGGACATCATATTTCTTAATTTAATTTTAACTTCTTAAAATAATTAAAAATACATAGATAGTAGCGAGTCGAATCGAATCCATAGAGAAGATAGTATTTTAATTTTAAAATCTTTGATTATTATACAAAAAAAATTTTAAAATATAATTAAAGTTGAAAAATAAAAATTATAATTATAATAAAAATAAATAATAAAAAATTAAATTATATAAAAATAAAATTTGGTACTAAGATCTACTACCCAGATCTTAGCATCTACTTACAATAAAAATAAAGATCAATAAAATTAAATTTGTAATAAAAATAAAGGGCATACAATTTAAAGAGTAGAAAAATAAATTTTACATAATTAAAATATAATTCAAAATTTAAATACATGGAATTAAAAAGATAAGAAAAAGAAATAAAAAAACTAGAAGTAGGTGATCTTGATCTTGGATCGGCGTTGGTGTTGAGATGGTGTAGAAGTCTAGCTCTTCCTCTCAGCACCGTCTGTCTTGAAGCAATCTTGAATCCCAAGCATGGCTTTACCCTATATCATCACCTTTTCTTGATCGAAGATAGTTTGATTTTGGGGGCCTGGGGTTCTTTAAATAGATGTTGGAGGATTGGAACCTTTGCTACTAGATAATGTGAGACTAAGGAGAAGTTTTGATTGGCAAAAATAGAGTAATCCCAAGAAAAATTGAATTAAAATAGTTCCTGGATGAATTCTGCTCTTCTAGCCATCAGATTTGGATCAATCGGTTAAAAAATCACCAAAAACCAGCATATATCAGCCTAAATCAAGTCAAAATAAATGTGGACCATCTAATCATGTTCATCAGATGAATCTGGGCCGTTAGATGGTGCTCTAGGTGTTTAAATGAAGCTAGGGAACATTCTTAGCCATCTGATCTCACTACCATTTGATCGCACTCTGGAGAAGATCTGCTCGTTCGATCGTCGTAGATGGAAGCTGGGAAACCAAATCAAAGCAAGAAAAAATAGCAACCATTGGATCTTCATCGAAAACCACCATAGCCGTCGGATGGCACCATTACTATGTCTATGAACCCTATAGACCGACCGCACCATAGACCACAACCAATCACCATGTGCCTTCACATGTGAAATTACAATTTTGCCCCCATGAGCTGTGTGAGATTTTTTCTTAACCCCTTAAGGGTCTTGGTTCACCATGTGGCAGCCTATGATTGGGCATGTTCTTCTGAGCTGGCAATCTGTGCTTGGTTTCGTGGACCGATTGATCGGTTCACTATGCATCGACGGGCCTAATGGATTGCTATGCGTGGGCTTGCGAGCTAGTAGGCCAGCTAGCTGGCATGTCGGCTGAGCTATTTTTGGTGGCTTGGCTGAGCATGCCGGCTTGGCTGAGTGTGCCAGCTTAACCATTTTTATTTTTTATTTTTTTTTCTTTAAAAATTTATATCGGATCCATTTTAACTTTAATTTGCTCCAAATTTATTTGGTTGTGATAAAAAAAATGAGCTCTTTCCATTTATAATCATATTTTCTAAAATAGATATATAAAATATTTAATTTTTAAAAATAAAAATAAATTAATTCATAAATTAATACTTTTATTGATGTATTTATGGTACTTATTGTACCTTCCAACTTAAGCTTTGCTCATTCTTAAGTAAGAAAAGAATTTAGTTTTAAAAATCTTTTAACTTTAGAGTTTTAAATTTTATCAAGTAATTTTCAAAATGGCCATTGATGTTTAGTAGAAGATAAGTGAGCTATATTATTGGAGTATTAATATTTATCAATTTAAAAATTAAGTGAAGAACATTCAATTTTTCTAAACTCTTTCTAAATTATCTCTATCTTTATCTCTGAATCATCTAAACTTTCATATGGGCAAGTATATTGTTACTTCCACCCTTCATTTATTAAAATTTTTTTATTCATATTATCCATTTTTTGACGTGAATTTTATTACTTACATAGGCACGGAATCTGGTTACTCGATGGTAAACCAATGTATATTTTTTTAATTTTTTAAAACTTTTTTTAATATTGTACTACTATTTAATGTCTTAATCTCTTAAGCTTTCTATTTGATCTATGTAGCGAGATCTGAGCCAATGACTCTCAAATCAGTAGACTTTAGGGCACTAGATATAAAATATCCCTCAGGTTTACTAGCTCGAATCAAATAGGCTACGAGTTAAGATTAGCTTTACAATGAGCTTCTTCATCCTTCTTCCCTTTTGATGCAAAACTCAATACTTGCTTAGGCAAAGAGGCCTGATTAGTCAGTAAAAAATACTTAAAAACTATTTTATTTTATTTTTTTTATGTGAAGAAATATATAGTTATCATACACAAGTCCATAAAAAGTAGACTCTTCTTTAATATTGGTAGAAAAAATTATAATTACTTAAAGAAAAATTATTTATGTTCTAGAATTAACTCTTTATTGAGTTTTCTTAATACTTGATCCCTCAATATCTCATAAATTCTCTGATCTATGCATCAATTTTCTTTTAAAAAATGCTTAGTTCAACTTGATTCTTAAGCATAATTGGATATCTAAATGCTAAGTACTAACTTCTTCAAGAACTTAAAAAAATTAAAATTTTATTATTCTCCCTCCAACTTAATCGACATTATCCTCAATGGAGAAAAAAAATAAAGGATATAATAAAGAATAAAAAAGAATATGCCTAACTCAATATATTTATGGTTCAGCATGGTTTTTAAAAATTTGGCTCTCCCTCCAACTTATTCAAAATATTCTAAAAAAAATAAACTAAAAAGATAAATTAGATGCAAGAAAACTAAATATTGGATTGCCTTCCAACAAGCTCTAAGTTTACCATCTTCAGCCAGATACAAGACAGCTTATCTATCCTATGTCAAATATTGGATTGACAAATTTCAATGGTTTTGAATTGCCAATCTCAAGAAGATAATTTCTTCTCTATTTATTAATATGTTCATTATTAATTATGGGAATATAGTTTGTGATTCTATTCTCAGACCCTTGTTTGTTGAAAGTTTCTCCTATTTGTTCTTCTAAAATGCACATGAATTGGGTTTTTGGATTAAGAGATAAATTTAATGCAGTAGGTACTGGGAGGGTGTTACTCAGTTCTAAATATTCAAATTTAGATCTAACTAAAGATGGCTTTAATTCTAGAGGTAAATTAATATGATCTTACTTAAACAACTCCATTGGCTCTTCATTGCATGCCTCTTGCTCTTTATCAGAAAAATCAGCTTCTAGGGGTGAAGGAAATAGGACTTTAGGTTTATATATCTTGAGTAAATCATCCACTCTCTTCTTTTTTTTTGTCAGTCTTATTTAAATTAGAACTAGCATCATTACCAATTTCAGGCTTAGATTTTTCTGTGGTTAGTTTCAGTACTAACCTGTTCTTCTAAATTTTTATCTTGGCTAGCATCAGTACTATCCTCTCTCACCTGATCTTGGTATGGGTCTGTAAGAATCCTATAATTTTTAAGTTTAAAAATTACTTTGGCATTCTCTAATTGGGGATTCTTAGGTGGAATATTAGATTGATAACTAGGTCCAGATGGTTGGTAGATATTAGGTGGGTTATTTATAAGAATCAATTAGCTCGATAATTAATCTAGTTCTCTCTTCATGGTAGACTCAGTTAATTATCTTATTTGAGCTTCTAGCCTAGTGATAGATTGTTGTTCAGTTAGAATTAATTATTATAGTTAATTAAATCTATCATCGACTAGATTAGTCTATTGAGGAGATAGGTATGATAGCTGATTATAATATAATGACTAGATAGACTAATTAGGCTGACCATTATTATAGGTATAGTTCTGATATTGAGGCCTATTTTGATAGTTTTGTATAGGTGAAATATGGGTCTGAGCCTAAGTCTATTGTGATCTCTAAAAAAAATTAGGACGGTTCCTCCAATCTGGGTTATATGAATTTGAAAAAGGATCATTAACCAGCTTGGAGTAGCCTTCTGTAGCTTGAACTTATTCTTGGATAAAAGATGAAAATTATGCAATCGTACGATATTCACTCACATGATGGGCTGGGCTGGCACAGATTGAATAAATCTTCTGATAATTAGAGGGTGATGTGTATTGTATAGGAGATTATTTGCCTAGGATTAGGAATTGATATAATTTCTGGGCAAGAAGGTCTACTTTATTTATTAGATTTGAATCAGTCTTAGAACTAGATTCTGGATCATAGATTTCTATCTGCTTTTGGTAGAAAGATAATGAAGCATAGTTGATTGAGTTTTTTACTCAGAATTTCAAATAAGGCATAGGCTTCATCCTTACTTTTGTTCATGAATGCACCTCCATAGGATGCATCTACCATTAGGTTTCATCCTTACTTTTGTTCATGAATGCACCTCTATAGGATGTATCTACCATTTATCTATAATGATCTTCTAAATCCTCATAGAAAGCTTGAACGATTTGTCACTTAGATAGACCATGGTATGGGCATTTTCTAAGAAGTTTCTTAAGTCTCTCCTATGACTCGTGAATTTGTTTTCTTGAAAGCTGAGCAAATCTAGTGATAGCTTCCCTTATGGTGTTGGTTCGACATATGAGATAAAATTTTTTAAGAAATTCACTTTGCAATTCAGCCCAAGTTTTGATTGGTTTTCCTATTGTGCCAAACCAGTACTTGGCTTTGTCCTTTAATGAAAAAGAAAATAAGATTAGTCTAAGGGCATTATCAGTCAAATTTTGGATTTTCATCATAGAGCAGGTTTCTAAAAATTTGTCTAGATGCTTGTAAGGATCTTCATTGATGTTTCTATAGAAGGATGGTAGCATCTAGATTGTAGTCGACTTGATCTCATAGTGGATAGTATGAATATTAGATAATTGGATAAAATAAATGAGTTATAGATGGAAGAAATAAAATATTTCTTCATCTGTCTAGGTGGTTCTTTAAGATTTTTATCCATTTGACTATTGGATTTAATATGCATTAGCCTTTCAATTTTATGATTTGATTCAACTAGGTCAAAAAAAGCGATCTCCTACCGTGCATGTACTAGTGCAACCCTGACATACGGTTCAAAATTTTTTTAGATTTATTATTATTATTTTTTATTTTTTATGATTTTTTTATGATTTTATTTATTTATTTATTATTTTTAATTTAGTTTAATTTAATTTAATTTTATTTTATTTTTGGTGGAGAAAAGGAGAAGCAAGAAAGAAGAGTTCTAAAGAAGAGATCTTAAGGAGTCCTAGAACTAAGAAGAAAGAGAAGAATTAGGTTTAATTAGATTTGATATTTTAGTTAGCAATCAAGTTAGGTAAATAATTCTGACTAAGGATTGTTCTAAATCTAGATAGCTCATAACTGCCAAGGTCACCTTCAAGCCCTCCAAGTATAAGATCAGTCACTCAACTAGCCAGATAAGTGTAAGATCAGTGGGAGTTCCCATGTTGCTTTTCTTAGACACCAATTATCTTGGCCAAGTAAGCTAACAAAACCAATTAAGTAACCACCTTCTTTAGGGATACAGTCCCTAAACCACTTGCCTTAGACACCAGTCAAACTAACTAACCATAATCTGGTCTAACTCTTAGGATTTTCTATCCTAATGAGCTCGAGTTCCTAGGACCAATGTCTAATTGATTTTAAAATTAAAGCCTTAGGTTAATGCAAGATGCTGGTTAGTTATTTGTGGGCCAAAAAAGGATGATCAAATCTCCACCTTGTCTTGATTAATGGGTATTTTCCTTAAATTGATTTAAAAGATGAATATGCATAATCACTTTCAGACGAGGGATTCTATGCAACTAAATTAGATGCATGAAGCTAATTAAACTTTAGAGGCTTACCTTATCTCCAATAATCATCAAAAAAAAGAAAAAAAAACTAAATGATGGATGCTCTAAATAGTTAAGATTTCAACTCTTATCATGAAGCTTTTAATTAGGTTTAAGTGAGTATTTTTAAATTAATTTTAAAAAAATAAATAATAAAAATAAAAAAATTTAGTGTTTAAGATTGATCTCATTAAATAGGATTGGAAGCTTCCTCCTTGCCCTAATCTTTTTGTTCTTTTTGTATCTTTTTTTAATATATAAAATAAATAAAAAAGTTAATAGGCAATATTTACAAAAAAATAAAAAGATTAAAAATTTTATTTATAATTTTTTTATAAGAAAATCAAAGAAATGAAATCCATTAGACACCCTTTCTATACCCATTGCATAAAACTCAACTTCTAATCCAAAAATTCAATATATGAGCATTTTAGAAGAACAAATAGAAAAAATTCTTAACAAACAAGGGTCTGAGAATGGGGTCATAAATTATCTTCTCAAAATTAACAATGAATATATTAATAGAGAGAAAATAAACTATCTTTCTAAGATTGACAATCCAAAATTATTGAAATATGTTAATCCAATATTTGATATAGGATAGGTAATCTATCCTGTGTTTGGCTGAAGACAGTAAACTTAGCACTTGTTGGGAGGCAAACCAATATTTAGTTTTCTTGCATCTAATTTATCTTTTTAATTTATTTTTTTAGAATATTTTAAATAAGTTAGAGGAAGAGCCAAATCTTCAAGACCTATATTGGACCACGAAAATATATTGACTTAGGTGTATTCCTTTTTATTTTTTATTACATCCTTTATTTTTTCTTGTCCATTGAGGATAATATCGATTAAGTTGGAGGAAGGAATAATAAAAATTTTAAATTTTAAAGTCCTTGAAGAAGTTAGTATTTAGTTTTTAGACACCCGCTTATGCTTAAGAATTGAGTTGAACTAAGCATTTTTTTTTAAAAAAAAATTGATGCACTTATCAAAGAATTTGTGAGATATTGAGGGACCAAGTATTGAGTAAACCCAACAAAGAGTTAAGTCTAGAATATAAATAATTTTTTTGAGCACTTCTAATTTTTTCTACCAGCATAAAAAAAGAGTATATTTTATGGACTTATGTAGGATAACTATAAGTTTCTTCATATTGAAAAAATTATTATAAAATAAAATAGTTTTCAAATACTTCTCCTTGAGTAATTGGGCCTTTTTGCTTAAGCAAGCATTGAGTCACGTCAAAAAATGGAAAAGGCAAGGAAGCTCGTTGTAAAGCTACTCTTGACTCATAGCCTATTTGATTCAAGCTAGTAAGCTCGAGGGATATTTTATACCTAGTGTCCTAAAGTCAACTAGTTTGGGAGTCATTGACCTAAGACTCGCTACATGGATCAAATAGAAAGCTTAAGGGGTTAAGATACTCAATAGTGGTACAATGTTAAAAAAATATATATTAATTTTTCATCCAATAACTGGGTCCCATTATCTAAGCAATAATATTCACATAAAAAAATGGTTAATATGAATATCAATAAATGAAGGATGGAAGTAGCAATACACTTGTCCATGTAAAAGTTTTAATGATTCAGAGATAAAGGTACGATCAATTTAAAAAAAGTTAAAAAAATTTAATATTCTTCACTTAATTTTAATATTGATAAGTACTAATACTCCGATGACATAGCTCACTATACTCTACTGAACATCAATGGCCATTTTAAAAATTACTAAGTAAAATTTAAAATTCTAAAGTTAAAAGATATCTAAAATTAATTTTTTTTTTACTCGAGGATGAGAAAATCTTAAGTTGGGGGGTGTGATAAGTACCATAAATTTAGCAATAAAAGTATTAATTTATTAATTAATTTATTTTTATTTTTAAAAATTAAATATTTTTATTTATCTATTTTAGAAAATATATTCATCAATAAAAAGAGCTCATTTTTTGGTTTAAATGAAATAAATTTGAAGCAAATCAAAGTTAAAATGGATCCGATATGAATTTTCAAAAAAAATAATAATAAATGGCTCAATCGGCTTGCCCAACCAAGCCAGCGTGCTCAGCCAAGCTGTCAAAAATAGCTCAGCTGGCATGTCCCAGCCCAATTAGTGTGCCAGCTAGCCGACCTAGCAAGAGAAGTCGGCTCGCCAGCTCGTAAGCCCATGTGCAGCAGCCCATTAGGCCCACTGCTACATAGTGAACTGGTTGGTCGGTCCATGAAATCAGGGCAAACTGTCAGCTCAGTAGAACATGTCCAATCAGCATGCGACATGTGGTGGACCAAGATCCTTAAGAGGTTCAGTAAAAATCTCACATAGCTTACGAAGCAAAAAGGTAAGTTCACATGCAAAGGGCGGGTGGTGATGGGTTACGGTCTATGGTATACTTGGTCCAAGCGGTCCATGGGCATAGTTATTGCACCATCGAATGGTAGTGGTGGATTTTGGTTGAAATTGGATGACTAGGGTCTTTTCTTGATTTGATTCGAATTTGCCCAGCCTCCCTTAATGCGATCCGATGATTCACAATGCTCTAGTGCTTGATCGAATGGCCAAATCTCATTTAAAACTTGATCGGACGATAGATGATAGCTCTTAACCTGATTCAAGCACCCAGAAATGTGATCCAATGACCCATAACCACCTGATTCCTCGATCTAATGGCCAAAATTATATCTGATCGAATCTAGGCTGATTAAACTTGATTTTTAGGAGTTTTGGGATCGTTTGATCAAGATCTGACGGCCAAAAGAGCAGAATTCATCTAGAGACTGTTTTAATCCAATTTTTCTTAGGATTTCTCTATATTTGTTAATCAAAACTCCTCCTTAGTCCCACATTACCAAGAAACGAAGACTTCAACCTTCCAACACTCTATTTAAAGGGTATCAGGCTATCAAATTAAGTCATCTTTGGTCAAGGGAAGGTGATGGTATAGGATAGAGCCATGCTTGGAATTCAAGGTTCCTTCAAGGCAGATGGTGCTGAGAGAAAGAGCTGGACTTCTATACCATCTCAATGCCAATGTTGATCCAAGATTAAAGTCAGTTGCTTTTAATTTTAATTTTAATTTTTTTCTTTTTAAATTCTATGTATTTAAATTCTAAACTTTTGATTAATGCAAATTTTATTTTCTAGCTATTTTAATTTTATGTTATTTATTTTTATTACAAATTTAATTTTATTGCTCTTTAATTTTATTGTAAGTAGATGTTAAGATCCAGGTAGTAGATCTTAGTACCAAGTTATTTTTCTATACTATTTAAATTATTGCTATTTATTTTTATGCAATATTAAATTCTATTTTTTTACTTCAATTCTATTTTAAATTTTTTTCTTTCTTTTTTTACAAAAATCAAAGATTTCAAAATTAAAATACTACTTTCTCTATGGATTCGACCTGACTCACTACTTTTTATATATTTTTAATTATTTTAAGAAGTCAAAATTAAACTGATAAACACAGTGTCTTAATGATAATATCATGCTCTTATCAAAGTTTTTGGCATCATAAAAGTATTGCTCTTTAATTCTAGATTAAGATTATTTCCTGATAAACTTTGCTCATGTTGGGACAGACCATTCATTGTGATCCAGGTTTTTTCCCATGGAGCAATAGAACTTAGAGATCCAAAACAAGAAAGTACTTTTAAGGTTAATGGACAATGGATCAAACCTTATTCAGATGGCACAAGGGATGGAGAAGAAATTGAGTCAGTGGATCTGATTGAACTGGTCTATGAACTACCATAAATTTTTTGCTTGGTCTAGCTGAAGACCTTAAACTTAGCACTTGTTGAGAGGCAATCCATCAATTTCTTTCTTTCTTTCAAAATTTTAGTTTTTATTTTTGTAGGAAACCGATAAAGATGATTAGCCTAAGTTGGGGGGAGTACATCATTGAAACAACATCCTATATGAACCAGATAGAGCATAATGAAGAATCAGCCAACAACAAATCAGGTGGTACCTCTTCTTGATAAATATTTTTATTTTCTCTCTTCTTCCATTGAGGATAATGGAAATTAAGTTGGGGAGGGGGAATAACTAACTTTAAAACTTATGAGTCCTCAAGTATGATTTAAAATAATTAGCTTTATATATCAAAACTTTATTTTAATTAAAAGTTAATTAGACACTCTAATCAAAAAATGATTAATGGTCTAGATAATTTTAGAGACATTGAGGAATAAATTATTAAAAAAATCTAATGAATGAGAGGGTTTAGATCAGACTAAATTTTAAAAGTAATTCTAGAATCCTCTTCTTACTAATCTCAATAAAAAATCTACTTTATGAAAGTTGGATGGAAAGGTCAAAATATGCAAAAGTCTCTCTTAAAATCTACTTAAAAAAAAAGAGAAAATATTAATTTTTTACTAAGTAACCAGGCTTCTTTGCCTAAGTAAGCATTATGGTTCGCATAAAAAGATAGGCAATATGAATTAAAAAAGAAGGTTTAGTATTGTCTCACTAAGTTATCGAGCTCCTTTGCCTAAGTAAGCATTATGGTTTACGTCAAAAGATGAAGATGCAACAAAAAAAAAGGATAATAAGGGACTAAATTGCAAGAAGACAATAAACCCCTCTTTTATCAAGTTAGAGGGTTTAGAAAGTAAAGTAGGAAGTTGGTGAAAACAAATCTCTAAAAATTTTAATGGCTAATACTCAATCACTAATTGGATTGAATTAGTAATCCGATGACGTACCTCTTTAATAGTCTGACCAGGTATCAGTTGTCTTTAGAAATATCTAAACCTAACTTTTACTTCAAGGCAAAGTCGGTATATTACTAATTAATCTATTTTACTCGAGGATGAGAAAAATTTAAGTTGGAAGATGTGATAAACATATTAAATATATATAAGTATTAATTTATTGGATAATTAATAAATAACCTCTTGCATTTTTATTAGTTTTGTAGATATCCTCCTACACTTAAAATTTCAGTAATGTTAATCCTATATTTAACAAAACATTGCAATTTGCCCTTCCGACGATCCAATTTGGCTCTAAGGCTTTCGTCGGTAATTATGTGGCACTATTTTTGTCACATTGGTATCCTCTAATCTCGCTTCAACCATGAAGTGTACAATAGATAGTCATGTGAGTGGCACGGTCAAGTATTTCTTTCCTCGCATGACCAGAGGGTCACTTTCAACCTTTTTGCCTTGTCCTTCCATAGAATCTACCCATTTCTTTGGACGTGTTCACTTTATGGGTTGATTTCAAATGACAACGAAGAGAGGATTGCTTATGTCGTATTTTGGTTCAAGAATATAGAAGATTTTAATAGTAGGATTCTCCATTTCTCGTAGGTATGTGTTCTTGCATCTCGATCAAATAAAATGACGATGTCTTTGGTTTTTGTTTCTTTGTTGTTCTACATTTCAAGGATGTCATCCTATTTAATCATTTTTTCTTTTATTCATATCTTTGATATTTTATTTGAAAATTAGGGTTCTAAAATTGGGTACCGTGGGCTGCCTGATATAATATTTCATTAATACTTTGTATGTTTTTCATCCCTTTTTTTATTATTATTGTCATTCCATTATGGGATGTCTAAGAAGATAATCTAAGGTATACAACTATGGACCATGAGATTGATGACTTTGAAGGGAAAACCCTATTTCTCGGATCAGATTCATTTAGATCTGATTGGATCAAGAGGAATATTTTAAAATTTTTTTTCTTAGATCCAAATTAGATCTGAGAGTCTTCAGATCTAATTTTATATATTTGATAAAATAAAATAAATTAAATTAAATTAAATCTAATTTAATTATACCTTTGTTATGGGTAATCCTATTATCCTATGATGATTCCGATGTTTGCCTGAAGTTCTGGATGTAGCCACGCAAGCGTCTGGACTCTATCGATATCCACTCGGATAGAATTTGGAGATCTTCTTCTTCTTAATCTGTACTCCAAAAATTAGATCTAAATCTAATCTTGAAGGTCTTCAAAATAGCTTTTGAAGATCTATCATTGTCTCTTGCAGTAGTGCTGCCTTCTTTTTCTATCGCCTTTCTCTTGCTTGGATCGTACCAAACTCGAGACCAAAAACTCTTGGACGTGGATAGGAGAGAGAGGACCTAAAGATGGCATGGAGAGGGAGGGAGAGAATTCTTGTGGCATGGGCAAAGGGCAGAAACTCTAAATTCTTGGCGCAAATAGGATTTATATAGACCCTACTACGCCATGCAATGCTACATCATCCGGCCAATCATGGCTCTTTGTGCAATTAGATCTAAATCTAATTGATAGGATGATATCATCTGATCCAATCAGATTAGAGTTCCTCATAAACCTCCTTAGGTGGCACCAAGATTGATCAAATAGGACTCTTAGGTGCCTCCTAAGTTGAAACCATGAAGCAATCTGGAGTCCCATCTATATGGGACTCCAGGCATGATCCTCATGGGGTGCACACCTCCCTAGGCATGCACCCCCTTCCTTTTTGCTTCTTTAGTAGGGGGACAAAGCTTCATGTTCTCTTCTATGGGTGCATGACACATGGGCAGATGTCTAAGTGTCAAAGGTCAATATTTGACCAAAGTCAAAAGACAAGATTTAGCAGGTGATGAAAAATGGCAGGTGTTGTCTCAAATTTATCTCATAAATTAAGACAACCCTTTTCTGACCTGGACAAGCTCCAGTCAGACCAAGTAAAGGTTCTTGAGTGAGCCCAAACATATTTGACTTAGTCAAGATAAGCTTTAATGATTGTTGAAGGAGAACATTAGGCTCAATCATGTGCTAGCACGATTTTCTTAAACCTAATTGAATCTTATTCAAAATAATTAAATTGGACTAGTCCAATTGATGATATGTAGATCTAAATTCTTATTTGTGTGATTCAGTTAGATTCAGTTCCGTATGGTAATGGGATACATCATGATCTCTATCATCGACATCATCAAAACATCTTTCGATGGATCAGAACTTTTTTAATTTAGATAACTAGTATGATCGATCATCCAAATCATTCTAATTGCTCCTAAAATCCACCAGTGACATCTAGCAACATATGGTGGCAACCCACGAGAACTAAAAATGAACCTCTTGGTGCAGTTACCTGTGTGATTAAGTTTCTCTATCTTGAGCTCCGATCGGATTAGGGTTAAGGTTATCTCATCAAACCCTAATTCTGTCATCTGAATTAATCATTTGTTTCAAGTCTAATGTGAAAAACCTAATAAAAACTCTTTCTATTATTTCACTCTACCATGGCCATGGGCTTATGGACTTGATTCTCATGATTATCATAGGGTTGCTCCTCATCTACCAAGGTAGATAGATTTTCTATTGGTGCAATCCAATTCCTATAATGAACATGCTATAGCCAACATACACCTCAGGATTTTGAATGGCTAGGAGATTGAGTTATGATGTAGTCAAACTATAACACTTTCAAGATGAACTATCGATGCACCTCAAATCAAAGAAATAGACACACCACTGCAGCTTCGAGCCAGTCATCGACGAGAAGGTAGATTTTCTCATGACTGCTCGAGGTGGTCACGCTCAATGCTCTCATTCTCTAACGAGTATCTGTACTTTCGCTCCAGTGTCTCTACACCATAGACTCAAGACTCATCTACTCTAAAGAAGCGATCGTACACCAACCTTCCAGATCAATCACCATTCTCATGATGATCCTACGATCGAAAGCATTTTTTGAATTAATAATGAAAATTCATGTCTTAAATTTTTAACTCTTGAAAATATGAACTATTATTACCATTAACTCAAGAGATGTATCACAGATGCTTTCAAATACACATTATGATAGAAAATAATCCATTTTATTATTTATAGTCAAAATTATAATTTTGTCCTTAGATGTGTATTACAAGTATCAACTAATTCTAGCTTCTAGGGCATACATATCTAACAGACTTTTGTTTTGTCATTCATGCAGAAATGGTAGGCTCAAATATTGTGTCTTTTTGAGTTCATCATGGAGGGCAGTTTGTTGATATCCCCCGCAAGAGGTATATAAATGGATAGTTAGAATTTTTCTATGAATTTGACATAGATTATATTTCCTTTTTTGAGTTTGAGGGAATTGTAGAAAAATTTGGCTTTGTGAAGGGGGATGAGTTGTTCTACTTGTTGCCACATAAACCAATTCAAATTGGTATTAAACCCCTTAAGGATGATAATGATTGTATGGAGATGTTGGCTTATTTGAAGGTAGAAAATGGATTGACATTTATGTACAGTCTAGTAAAAAAATGGATTAGTCTCAAGTTCTAAATGTACCTAATAGTTTGTTAAATTAGTGGGCTGTCACTCAAGTTCCAAATGTACCTAACAGTGAGCTAAATCAGAGTGACAATGATGCTGATAATGAAGTTGAATCAAGTGATGATGTAACAGTTGAAAGTGACCATAGGAAAGAAGTGTTGGAAAATATGTCCTAAAGCCAATCATCTAAGTAGTAGATGATTGAAATTAGTATATGAATTATCTAATAATAATAGTAATTTGGTTATTTCATCATAAAAATTCTATCTTCCTTAAATGAACTTCTAAATTATGATGAAGTCCTTAGAACCACAATCAATCAATAAAGAAGGATTTATCAGATGGTTCTTAAATTATTCACGATCAAATGATAAGTTATTAATAAGGATGATAACTTATCGAGTGTAGGTCATTGTATGCCATATGTGTTGGTTGTTCTCTTAACTAAGTAGTGTAGAGACACTGGTATGGCATCCAGATGAGATATAGGAGTACATCTACACTGAACGTGATCAATGTAATACTCTGCTATCAAGAGTAGCGAGCTAAGGCCAATGAGTATAAGTATCCCTCCAATCAGAGATCGCCACGGTGACTTGCGAGCAACTCACTATACTTTAGTGCTGGACTGTCTGTATTTCTAATATAGATGATGAAAGATTTTTAGGTATAGTCAAGTACTTATAGAATTGATGTGTGAGTCAAGATGGGATTGACCACTCCCGATTAACTTCAGAAAGAGAATGACTCGCTGTGTTTTAATTTAGCAAAACCTAGGCCTGGGTAATCCTCGTAAGGTGTCATGGGATTTGCAAAATTTTGAGATACAATAGAGATGACTTGTATGAGTATTTGATAGTATACTCGAAGTTATCTTGAGCATTATTAGTCATAGGGATGAATTATACGGTAACCATAGGCCAGGATTCTAAGAATGTTGCTTTGCATACATTCGATCTATCCGAACATCGAAAATCATTGGTAGATGGTAATTTTGATTTGCATAGAAATTAGTTCCTATGCTATCGACTTAGGTTCGAACCTATGGGGTCACACATATTAGAGCTTGTAATCTAATCGAATGGTTAATCAATGATTGAGAATCATTTCGAGGTTAAACATTCAATGCAATTGATGTTTGACCTAATGCAAGTATTGCAGGAGGATCGATTAGCAATTGGATTGCTAATTGACTCAATTTGATTAAGCAATTAGATTGAGATCAAGTCTAATTAAGTTAAATTTAATTAAAATTAATTTAGATTTAATTATATTAAGTCTAATTAATTTTTTAGATAAGCCAATTGCAAGAAAAGAATAATTCCTTATTTGACTAGGACTTGGGTGCACTTGATTGACTTTGGATTTAAATCAGATTTAAATCTTAATTTAATTTAATTTAATTAAGCTCCTAGTTGGACCAAGATCATCCTTAATTAGGTTATATTTAATTTAGTTTAAATAAAATTTAAATTAGATTTAAAATAATTTTGATCTAGTCAAACAAGAGGAGTTCTAATTGGACTAGGACTCTCTCTCTTTCACTTGCACCTAAGAAAGCCCACACCATATTTTAATTCTAGATTTTTTTCTATATTTTTCCATGCCTAATAAAAGGTTTTCCATGCCCCATATTAGATTATTTAGAATAAATTTTGACTTGGTCAAAAGCAGGAAGTTGTTAGGATTAGTTTTCTTCTTGGAAGAGCCCTCTTTGACCTAAACTCTTCCCTCCTCTTATGCGCCCAATTTTTCCATGCCAATTCTTTTGTGCCACCCTTTTCCCCCTAGTTTTTGTGTGTGAGATTCAGAGGATGCATGAAAATAATTATGGAAGGGGCATCCAAGAGTTGGATGCCCCATAGGAATCCAAAAAAGACTAGGTTTGACCTAGTCATCCATATATATTTTGGATGCCTCCTTTCAGATGGTTTGAGAATGTAAAAAATTCTAAAAAATATATAAAAAATTAAAGAAAAAGGAGAAGAAGGCATGAAGAATTTGTGGCATCCAGATTCATCGAAAAGAGCCCTCAATTAAGACATCAAAGGTTGATATCTTGAAGAGACAAGGTAAGAGAAGATTGTCTTCCCTTATAAATTTCTTTTATGTTTCTCTTTTTCTATTTTATTCATGATTTTTATATGATAAAAATTTTAGAGAAAGAGAGGAAGGGCTTGAGGAAAGATGGTGCTAAGATCATTAAAGAAAAGATTTTCATCTGGATATCAATCGTTGATGTCATGAAGGCATAAAGGTAAGAGAAGATTATCTTCTCTTTATTTTTTTTTGAGTATCTTCTTCTCCATTTTATTTATGAGATTTTTATGAGAAAAATTTGAGGGTGTGAGATCTAGAAAAGTAGAAAAGAATCTAGACGAGAAGGTCTCCTTTGAACCTAGCATAAGAGATGTTTTCAGGACATCAACCGTTGATGTCCTGAAGGAGAAGATTTTTCTTCTCCTAGGGTTTTTCATATGTATTTATTTCTAATTTATGAAAGATCCAAAGGTTGGATTCCTTCCTCATTCCTCCTCATATTCTTCATCTCTTGGATTATCCAAGAGATCCGAAGAACATGTATTTGACTAATCATCAGGAGCGATCCATAAGAAGCTAGCACCTCAAGTGGATCTTCGTTCGACGAACCTTCGATCTGTGTTGTAGGTTTGCGTGGATCACCTATATAGGTTGGATACATGTGCGGCTCCAAATACAACAATGGATTCAACTGCGGAGTTCTCGACCCATGCAAAGATAAGAGATCTGATCTCTTGGCGACCTGGATGTGACCTAGGGTTAGATCTAGAATTATTCTAGATCTTAGTATTGATATGATCAATACCACTTATGATTAATTTAATTTTAAATTTATTTTTACATCATAACATGTTATAGATTCTTGATGTAGGGTTTTATAATTTGATTACATGCATGTTGTAGATTAAATAGTTTAATCTATGTCTTCCACTACTCTATATTTTGAAAAAAATTTGAAATTTATGCATGAAACCCTGCATATTTTCTATCAGTGGTATCAGAGCATCTAGATTCTATTATAATATATTTATGTATGCTTTAGATTAAATCTAAAAATTAAAGTTAATTAATGATCGCATATACTACCATAAGGTTGTCCTGTTGTAAGGTTAACTCCTTACAATGAAAAGGTTGTCCTAGTATGTGCTGATCTAAATCAAAATCATGAATTATTTAGATTAGATCTAAAAAAATTTATAATTTAATTTTTTAATTTAAATCTAAAATTTAATAGATATTAGATCTATTTTAGATTATTTAGATTAGATATAAATAATATTAGGATTGCACATACTGCCATAAGATTGTCCTGCTGTAAGGTTTACCCCTTACAGTATAAAGGTTGTCCTAGTATGTGATGATCCAAAAAACCTAAATCATAAATATATTAGATAAGATTTAAAATAATTTATGATTTATTTTTAAATTTTAAATCTAATTTTAAATAGTTTATGATCTG
Organism: Cocos nucifera; assembly: GCA_006176705.1. Lineage (NCBI taxonomy): Eukaryota > Viridiplantae > Streptophyta > Magnoliopsida > Arecales > Arecaceae > Cocos > Cocos nucifera. Next base: position 71,470 of record QRFJ01004181.1, on the reverse strand, counting down.
ATCCATATGATGTGTTTTATGTTTAGATCTAATTCTCTTATTGTATAAGTTGATATGTAATTTTTGTTTTGAATCTAAAATATATATTTATGACATATTTATTTTATAGAAATTAAATTACAAACTTACTTTCTAAAAAATCTTAAATTTGAAACCCTAGAACATGATCTAAACAATGAAATAAATCAGATCTAAAACTATATATTGAATATGATTCAATACAATTTGAAAATATTTTAAATAATAAAATCAAAAACTGTTCTAAGATTCCATAAATCTAAACCTATAAGACTTGAACTTAATTAAGAATTAAGTGATTGTTTAGGATCTAGGTTTGTGATTTGAAGATCCTAAGATAATTTCATAAAACATGGGTTAAAGAAAAATGGGTTAGCTTTGATCTGGTCCTTAACTAGGTTAGATCTAGGGTTAAATTAAATATAGACATAGTTAAGAAATTGATCAAACCTAATTAATAGTTAATTAGGATTAGATCATTTCTATAGATCATTTCAATAGTTATAGTTGATCAAAGTTCATACATCTAATAAATGGATGTTGATCGTGACTCAGTGATCGAGCCTGAGTCTTTAGGCAGACCAAATCAAAATTGATAAATCAATTGATATCTAAGGTAAGTCTGGCATCCCAGACTGATGGTTTTTAATTGGTAGCCTGCATACCTGACCATTTCTGATGATCTCTAAGGCAAGGCTTGGTAGATCCTTCCACTGATCTTACTTACCTGGCTAATGTGGTTAATCAAGTTTTGATTAGATTGCTCATTGATTCATGCTAACCCATGTCACATAGAAAATCAGTGAGACTGATTTAGGTGCCTATTGATCATTATTGATCCTAGTCCTCATCAGTGACTTACGGAGTTAGTGAAAGGACTTAACTTGGTAAAGTCAGTGGGAGCAAATTGGTCCATGTCCTTTCTATCCTTAAATTACTAATAATTTAAAATCTCTAAAATTATTAGATCCTTAAAATGATAAAGTTATGGGGATAACGGAGTCATAGCCTCCCATTAAGGTGTTTGATAATGGGTCCATTAACTCAATAATCATTGGAGGCCCAAAGGCCTGGTGTTTGTTGACTAATGAAATTATCATCCATCATATGATGACTTGGATGTATCTCTCTAATGATGGTTGGATTGGCCAACCAAAGTTTGGCCTGATTATTCATTGGTTGGATGCGCCAAGTATGGTCATGTTAATGGTTGGACCTAACTGGACCCATTTTTGAGAAGGCCAAAGCCAACTGATTAGGGCCTGGGGCAAAATTAAAATTACTAGAAATTATTTGGAGAAATAATTGGTTATGAACCTATCCTTAGATGTACATGGGTGGGCTAACCAAAGTTGGGCTTGTGTATAGTCTATGTGGATTCTAGTATCTATTAGAGAATTAAAGTAATTCCTTGAATTGGAGATAGAGACTGTCAGTTCGAATAAAATAGTAGAAGAATCTTTAGACTAAAGTCTAAATCTTTAGGCTTAAAATGATGTTAGATATGTGTGCCCTAGAAGTCAAAATTGGCTGACACTTGTTATACACTTTTAAGGGCAAAATTATAATTTTAACTATAAATAATAAAATAAATTATTTTTCTATCATAAATGTATATTTAGTGTCTGTGATACATCCCTTGAGTTAATAGTAATGATAATTCTTATTTTCAAGAGTTGAAAATTTAAGACATGAATTTTCATTATTAACTCATAAAATATTTTCGATCGTAGGATTATCATGAGGATGGTAATTAATCAAGAAGATTGATATACAATTGCTTCTTTACAGTAGATGAGTCTTGAGTCTATGGTGTAGAGACACCAGAATGAGAGTATAGATACTCATTAGAGAATGAGGGCACTGAGCATAACCACCTTGAGCAGTCATAAGAAAGTCTACCTTCTCATCAATGACTGGCTCAAAGCTATAGTAGTGTGTCTGGTTCTTTGACCTGAGGTGCATCAGCAGTTCACCTTGAGGATGTTATAGTTTGACTACACCATGACTCGATCTCCTAGCCATCCAAAATTTTGAGGTGTATGTTGGCTATAGCATGTTCATTATAGGAATTGGATTGCACTAAGAGAGAATCTATCTACCTCGGTAGATGAGGAGCAGTCCTATGATGATCATGAGAATCAAGTCCATAAGCCCATGGCCATGGCAGAGTGAAATGATAGAAAGAGTTTCTATTAAGGTTTTCACATCGGACTTGAATCGAATGATTAATTCATATGATGGAAATTAGGTTTTGATGAGTTCACCTTAACCCTAATCTGATCGAGCTCAAGATAGGAGAAATTAATCATACATGTAACTGCATCGAGAGGTTTATTTTTAGTTCTAATGGATTGCCACCATATACTGCTTGGTGTCATTGGTAAATTTTGGAAGCAATTAGAATGATTTGGATGATCGATCATGTTAGATATATGTGCCCTAGAAGCCAGAATTGGCTGACACTTGTAATACACTTCTAGGAGCAAAATTATAATTTTGACTATAATTAATGAAATGGGTTATTTTCTATCACACCTGTGTATTTAGTGTCTGTGATACATCCTTTGAGTTAATGGTAATGATAATTCATATTTTCAAGAGTTGAAAATTTAAGACATGAATAATCATTATTAACTCATCAACAGCTCCCGACCATAGGATCATCACGAGGATGGTGATTGATCCGAAAGGTTGGTGTACGATCGCTTCTCTTTAATAGATGAGTCTTGAGTCTACGGTGTGGAGACACCGGAGCGAGAGTACAGGTACTCGTTAGAGAACGAGGGCATTGAGCGTGACCACCTCGAGTAGTCATTAGGAAGTCTACCTTCTCGTCAATGACTGACTCGATGCTGCAGTAGTGTGTCTGGTTCTTTGACCTGAGATGCATCGGCAGTTCACCTTGAGGGTGTTATAGTTTGACTACACCATTACTCGGTCTCCTAGCCATATGGAACCCTGAGGTGTATGTTGGCTATAGCATGTTCATTGTAGGAACTGGATTGCATCAAGATGGGATCTATCTACCTCGGTGGTAGAGGAGTAGCCCTATGATGATCATGAGAATCAAGTCCAGAAATCCATGGCCATGGTAGAGTGAAAAATAATAGAAAGAGTTTCTATTTAGATTTTCACATTGGACTCGAATCGAATGATTACATCATATGACAGAGACTAGGGTTTGACGAGTTCACCTTAACCCTAATCTGATCGGGGCTCAAGATAGAAGAACTGAATCACACAGGTAGCTGCACCAAGAGGTTCGCATTCAGCTCTGATGGGTTGCCATCATATACTGCTAGGTGTCACTGGTGGATTTTGGGAGCAATTAGAATGATTTAGATGATCGATCATTCTAGCTGTTCGAATCAGAAGAGTTCTGATCCATCGAAAGGAGTTTCGATGATGTCTATGATAGAGATCATGACATATCCCATTACCATACAGAACTGAACCTAACTGGGTCACACAAACAAGGGTTTGAATCTGGTGATCATCAATTGAACTGATCTAGTTCAATTGATCTGAATGAGATTCAATTAGGTTCAAGGAAATCGTGCTAGCACTCGATTGAACCTAACGTTCTTCTTTTACTATCACAAATAAGTTGTCCTGACTGAGCCAAAGGAGTTTGTGCTCAATCAGAGGCCTTCATATGGTCTGACTGGAGGTTGTCCAAGTCAGAATAGGTTGTCTTATTTGTAAGACATTACCTACCATTTTTGGTCACCTACCATTTCTTGTTCTTTGACTTTGGTCAAAAGTCTACCTTTGACTGGTCAAACGTTGACCATTGATCCTTTGACTTTTGACCACATGTCATGCACCTATTGGAGAGCTGGTAGGGGCTTGTCCCCCTGCCAGAACCTGGCAAGGAGAAGGGCGCACGCCAAGGGTGGCGTGAGCCCAAGTAGGAGGCGCCTAGGAGTCCTTGTTGGACAAGGACTCCACCTCCCTTTTGGATTCCAATCAGAGTTCTACTAAGAATCCAGTTTGACTGGTCTTAGGCGCCCTCTAAGGAGGAATCCAGGGGTCTCTATTCCAACCAATCAGATTTAGATCTGATTTCACAAAGGGTTGTGATTGGTTGAGAGGAAGAGGAGTTGGATCACAAGAGGTCTATAAATAAGACCCTGCGCCCAACCCTAATTCTAAGTGAAATAGAGATTTCCCACGCCCCAAGGCTGCCTCTCCCCTCTTCCTCCATGCCTAAACTTCTCCACCTTCTCCTCTCCATATCCAAAAGGGTTTTGGATTTTGGTTGGTGCGATTCAGATCAAGGAAAGGCGATCAAAAGCAAGAAGGCTGCGCTGCTGCAAAAGGACGACTGCAGATCTTCAAAAGAGTTTTGAAGATCCTCCAGATCAGATCCAGATCTGATTTTTGGAGGTGTGATAGAGAAGAAGAGGATCTCTAGATCCAACCCGAGTGGATACCGGTAGAGGCCAGGCGCTTGCGTGGCTAAGATCCAGAACCTTCCGCTGCAATCAGGATCATCTACAGGGTAATAGGATTACCCAAATCAGGTAAATTAAATTTGATTTAATTTATCTTATTTTATTTTATTTATTAAAATAATAAGAATCAGATCTAATATATCAAGATCTGATTGAGATCAAGAGAAAATTTTTGAAATATATCTCTTGATCTAATCAGATCTGAACGAACCTGGACCGGGAAATCAGGATTACCCTTCAGATCATTCTAGTTGTCTGAATCGAAAAAATTTTGATCCATCAAAAGGTGTTTCAATGATGTCGATGATAGAGATCGTGACATATCTCATTACCATATAGAATTAAATCTAACTAGATCACACATACAAGGATTTGAATATGGATATCATCAATTGGACTAACCTAGTTCAATTGATTTGAATTAATTCAATTAGGTTCAAGAAAATCATGCTAGCACATGATTGAGCCTAAAGTTCTCCTTCAACAATCATTAAATGTTGTCTTGACTGAGCCAAATATGTTTGGGCTCACTTATGTACCTTTACTTAGTTAGACTGAAGCTTATCCAAGTCAAAAAAGAGTTATTTTAATTTATGAGATAAATTTAAGACAACACTTGCTATTTTTCATCACCTGCTAATTCTTGTCTTTTGACTTTGGTCAAACATTGACCTTTGACCCTTGGACATCTGCCCATATGTCATGCACCCATAGGAGAGTAGATAGGGGCTTGTCCCCCTACTAAAAAGAGGAAAGGAGGGGGTGCATGCCTAGGGAGGCATGTGCCCAAGAATGGTGATGCCTGGAGTCTCATATAGATGGAACTCCAGGTTGCTTCTTGGAATCAAACTAGGTGGCGCCAAAGACTCTACTTTGACCAGTCTTGGTGCCACCTAAGGATGTTGGAGATGGACTTTCATATGATTGGATCAGATGATGTCATCCCATCAATCAGATTTAGATCTAATTGCATGAAGAAACGTGATTGATCGGAATGATGTGGCACTTCATGGCGCAGTAGGGTCTATATGAACCCTATCTGCACTTAGGTTTTGAGAGGTTCTCCTCTTGCCCATGCCACATAGCCATCTCCCTCCCTCCTCCATGCCTACCTCTGATCCTCTCTCTCCTCTCGATGCCCAAGGGATTTTGGGCTTCAATTTGGTGCGATCCAGGCAAGAGAAAGGCGATAAGAAAGAAAGAAAGCAGCACTGCTGCAAGAGACGACATCAGATCTTCAAAAGTTATTTTGAAAACTTTCAAGATCAGATCCAGATATGATCTTTGAAAAAAAGATTGAGAATAAGGAGATATCTAGATCCTACTTGAGTAGATACTGGTAGAGGCCAAATAATTGCATGGCTGCATTAAGAACCTCAGGCAATTAGCAGGATCATCATAAGATAATTAGATTATCCAAGAACAAGATATAAATTAAATTTGATTTAATTTAATTTAATTTAATTTATTAGATTTATCAAATTAGATTTGATTTAGATCTAAGAAATTTTTTTTTAAAATATTTCTCTTGATCAAATCAGATCTGAACGAACCTATTTTGGAAAACAGAATTTCTCCTTCAATTTGTATCAGAGCCAGATTCCTATAAATAATTTAGATCTAATTTTAATTTAATTTTGATCTAATAATTAGATAATTTTAGAGGTCACATTAGATGTGATTAGATCTAAAATTAGAAAAATTAAAATTAAATAATTTAGATCTAAGTTCTCTAAGATGCATGACTAGTTGTAGAATAGAATAGTTCTATATATAGTCTTACATGATCATAATTTAATTTGATTAAGTTATAATTTTAGATCTATTTATTTACTATTTTTTGATGTTATAAATATTATAATAAAATTTAAAAAATAAAAAATAAAATTATTTAATTTTTGGTTCATATGAGAAATGATGAATGCATGTTTAGAGTAGTAGTAGAATAGTTCTATATAATTATCTAGAATAGAATTTATTTTGATATGATCAATTTAAATTAATTTTTTAGATGATTATAAGATAATTTAGATCTAAAAATATGTATGATATGATACATGAGATGTATGCAAAACATGTTTATAGTTAGATCAATTTTATATATGAGATATATGATGTAGATCTAACTAGTTTTGTAGTTTTTTATATTTTTAATTAAGGTGTTCCCCTTGGTGGTCCAGTCATAAGAATAAAGTAGGATTTAAATGCCCTCTCCTCCCATTTGATGGAGTCTCCTTATGATGTGTAAGGGTGCTACGTGTTCGTCCTTAATCAAAAATTCAAAAACTTATTTTCTGCAAAATCCTAGATCCTAAAATCCTAGAATTTTATTTACATGATTTATTTATGAACCCTAAATTTAATTAAGACTTAAGATTATGAAATATGTTAGATCTAAAATTGAGAATTTAAAATCTAAGACATATTCATAAAATTAGGCTCGAACTTGGGTAGCTCAATTAGGTCTAAGCGGTTTGCCAGAAGCATAAGGGATCTTGCTCATGCGTTCTATTTCCTCAGGTGTGCTGGGGCACATCTTCTTGAAAGATGAATACCATGTCTGAAGGGTATTAATCCCCTCTTAGAGTTTTCCATACTAAACCTCTTTAGTACTTCTCTTGTACATCTTCTGCCGAAAGTCCTAGCATCCTATTCGGTCTATCTCATTAGACCTAAATTCCTAGAATAAAGGATGCTTTCACCTAGGTCTTTCATGGAGAATTCCTTGGACAACCACACCTTGACTGAGTCAGCATGGGAATATCATCCCAATAAGGAGGATGTCATCCACGTACAATATGAGGAAGACAACAGCCTCCACTGACCCTTTTTGAAAACACATGGTTCCTCTCATTTTTGATGAGAAACCAAACATTTTGATCACATCAATTGAAACGAGTGTTCCAGCTCCGAGATGCTTGCTTAAGTCATATATGGACCTTTGCAGCTTGCAAACCTTGTGATAAGCATCAACTGGATGTGAAACCTAGCGGCTGTTCATATAGATATCTTCCTCAAGATTATCCATTAAGAATGCCATTTTCACGTCCATTTGCCATATTTCATAATCGAAATAGGCTGCAACAGCAAGCAATGTGCGGATGGATTTTAGCATAAGCTACTGGGGAAAAAGTATCCTGATAGTCTATGCCTTCGCGTTGACTATAACCTTTTGCCACCAATCTAGCCTTGAATGTCTCCACATTCCCACTCTGCACCAATCTTTCTCTTGAAGATCCATTTACATCCAATAGGTACTATACCTTCTGGTGGATCTACCAAGGTCCAGACTTGTTGAGTGCATCGAGTCAATTTCTGACTGCATTGCCTCTAGCCATTTATCGGAGTCGATATCTGATATCGCCTCGTTGTAGTTTTGGGATCAATCCCATGAGCACCATTACCTAGAGAACATTTTCTCCTACTCCTCTTGAAAAATACCTAAGTATCTTTCAGGGAGGACGGAAAACCTCTTCCGATCTACGAGGTGGAGGAGGTAGTGTTCTTATTGGCTCAACCTGATTTGGTTCCATTGGTCCTTAGCTCGTTTCTGCTTGTGAGACTTTCCTCATCAAGCTTGATTATTTTTCAATGCCGCTATTTGAATAAACTATTTTTCAAGAAAATGGCATGTCGACTCACAATCACATTGTGGTCTTCTGGAATGTAGAAATAGTATCCTAATGACTCTTTAGGATATCCTATGAATCGAGCTCTGAAGGACCTAAACTCTAACTTGTCCGCTTGTTGTCTTTTGACATGAGCTAGACAACCCAAATTTCTGAGATGACTCAGACTTGGTTTCTTACCGTGCCATATCTCATACGGTGGTAGTAGGAGGTTTTAGAGGAAACTCTGTTCAGTAGATAATTTGAAGTTAACAATGAGTGTCCCCAAAGAAAATCAGGGAGGTCTGTGAAGCTCATCATGGATCGAACCATATCTAATAGGTTCGATTTCTCCATTCTGAAACTCCGTTGAGTTGAGGTTTCCTGGTGGAGTCCATTGAGAGACTATGCCATTATCTTGAGATATCTAGGAATTCTGCTAAGGTATTCACACTCCTCGATCTGATCGAGAACCTTAATGGGTTTTCTAGTTTGTTTTTCTACTTCATGTTGAATTCTTTGAACTTTTCAAAAGCTTCAGACTTGTGTCTTAAGATACACATACCCATACCTAGACAGATCATCGGTAAGTAATGAAGTAGACAAATTGCCTCTTAGCCGGCACATCAAATGGGCCGCACACATCAGTATGTACTAGGCAAGGAGAGATCCGTGGCCTCTCCCCATGTCCATAAAAAGGGAGTTTAGTCATTTTGCCTGAAGACAGGATTACAAGTTGGATATGACTCAGAAGTCCAATGGACCAAATAGTCCATTTTTTCTCAATTTGTTTGATCATATCTTCTGCTATATGACCTATCTCAGGTGCCATAGATATCTTCGTTTGGACTATCCCTAGGTCGTTTTTTTGGCATTCACGTTTTGCTCGATAGTTAGAATAGGTTACATCAATATGTAGCTATAAAGATCATTAATAGGAAACCCATTTGCATTTTATTTCTTTCATAAAAGATTTACAATGGTCCTTAAGAAGTGATCACATAACCTTCTTGTGCTAAGCATGAAACAGAAAATCAAATTCCTGCTGCTGCAGGCACAAAATAACAGTCCTTTCAAAACTAAGTCTAAACCGAATGGTAATCGCAGAGGGTATGTTCCCATGCTACTGCGCAACTCTTGCTCTATTACAACGCGTAGGATCACGTCTCCATCCTCAGCCTCCTGCTATCCTCAAGACTCCTGCATAAGAAGTGCAAGATGAGCACTAGAACCAAAGTCAAGCACCAACTGGATGCAGAAGAAACGTAAGGTTAGACTCAATAATGAGCATACCTCCAGAAGGACCTTCCTTCTTTCTAGGGTGCCAGGTAAGTAGGCGTTCTGCTTCAATGGCCGTCGTGTTGCAATGGAAACACTTTCTTTGCATCGTACTTTTCTTCGATTCTGCCTTTTTCTTTTTGTCTTTCCATCTTTTGCTTTTTCACAGACTTCTTTTTCTTTCCATAAGACTTTCTTTTGGAAGAAGTCCGTTCCATAGCAAGAACTGAGCCTTTAGACCCTTTCATAGAAAGCTCAGCGGTAAACCAGTATTCATTAACTGGCCAAGAATTCTGAAGTTTATGCATGTGGTAATCATGATGAATTGCCCATATGCATCAGTCAAGGATTGCAGAATATATCGTTCTGCAAGTCCAAGTCCAACTTCACACCGAGCTTCTCAAGCTCTTCATGTCCTTTGATCATGTCAGAAAGTGATCTTGGACTGACTGCCATCACGCATCTTAGCCTTTAAAAAGTCATTTTGTGACTTGATACTTGGCTGCGCGACTCTGTTCCCAACATCTCCTGTAGGTGAGCCACATTTGGCGAGCAGTCCGATATCCTCATGTTGGCGCTGGAGCTCATCAGACATGAGCCCAACATGTAATATCTGGCCTTATTATCTTCGTCATCCATTTTTTCAGAGAACGCTCTCTGTTCAACAGATGGATGGGCCGGTAAGTGGGAGGGTCCTGGTCCAAAAACATGGGTTAACTTTCTTTAGAATCCAAAATGATTTTTGTGTTCTAAGCCAATCTTTATAATTGGGTCCAGTCAGTCTATGTGTGTCCCAGGATATGTGCTAATGGGTTTGATGCAGACATATTTCTTACAGAAGTCAAAGTTTCTAAGTTAGATACTTAATTTTGACTTGACCAATTTTTTTAGGAATTTTATTTTAAAACAAATTAGCTCCCACTATTTTCTCGGATCCCTACACTCCTCTGTAGAGATGGAAAATCTCCAGATTAATGATTTCTAGTGGGTGGTGCGGTCCACCAACTACTCATCACCTCACTAATGTTATTGGATGATGGATTAGCCAATGAGTGAACAACTCTTGTTCAATGATTCTCTAATTATGGTGCACCAACTGTCTCTAATTCATGAATCTCACCGTATGAATATTGATCCAATCCTTAGTTAAGTCAGACCCACCATTTGATAGATGGTTTCCTAATTGAGTCTCTCACCATATCCAGGAATATTGAGCTCAACTCATCCTCCAGCCATAGCATCCAATGCTAATAGACATGGTTGCGTCTTCCGGTGCAACTTGAGCACTATATCCAGCGAGAACAATCAATCCCCGAAAGGGCCCGCACATCTACAATGGTGGAAGACCTAGACTTAATCTTTTCTTAGGAAGAATTGATTAGATCTCATTAAACTAAACTTGCTAGTCATAACAATTATGACTAACTAGTGGCATGGGTTAGCTCGGATTATTGCCACCTAGATCAGAACTGTGCAACAAATATGGCCAGGTAAGTGAGACGGAGGGGAAGATATGCCATTAACTCTACAAGAATGCATTCAGTCGAGTAGCTTCCAATTAAAAATCAGTCGGTCTGTGCCAAAACTTACCTAGACACAAATTATTGAGCAGAACCAATTGGGTTAGCCTACAATCCAGACTCTAACCTCTGAGCCTAATTAGGTCTTGCTTGATCTGATCGATCTTGAACCTAGACTTAATCCTATTAGGCTGGTCATTTAAGCATGTTGATCCCATCTAACCAACTCTTGATTCGGTTTGTTCAACCGCTTAAGACCTATTGAGCTACCCAAGCCCTGAAACCGTATTATGAATATGTCTTAGATTAAATTCTCAATTTTAGACTATATTATATTCCATAATCTTAATCTTAATTAATAGGGTTCATAAAAAAATATGCAAATAAATCTGGTTTCAGGATCTAGGGTTTTGCAGAAAGAAAGTTTTGGGTTTCTGATTAAAGGACGAACACGCAAGCACCCTTACACATCATAAGAACACCCTCCATCGAATGGGAAGAGAGGGCTTTAAACCTTCTTTCATTCTTATGACCGGACGGCCAAGGGAACGCATTAATAACTATCAATACTACAAAATAATATCAGATTCTATATCATATATCTCATATATAATAGTATAATCAATGCATATTTTGCATACATCTCATGTATCAATCATGCATATTTTTTAGATTTAAATTATCTCATAATAATCTCAAAAATTAAATTTAAATTGATCTAATCAAAATAAATTCTAATCTAGAATAATTAATGCAATATTCCTACAAACTATCTAGATATGCATCAATCATATCTCATATGATTTAAAAATTAAAATAATTTTTATTTGCTATTTTTTAGATGTTTATATAACTTATAATATCAAAATAGTAAATAAAAAGATCTAAACATGATTTAATCAATTAATCAAAAATATGAAGAACTATCTATAGAACTATTCTATTCTAGAACTAGTCATGCATTCTTCTAATCTTAGATCCAAATCAATTTAATTTTAATTTTTTCTAATTTCAGATCTGATCACATCTCATGTGGACATCTAAATTAATTATTTTTAATTAAAATAATTTAAAATCAGATCTAAACAATTTAGAACATGGCTCTGATACCAGTTGAAGGGAAATCCTGATTTTCCGGTCCAGGTTCGTTCAGATCTGATCAGATCAAGAGATATATTTCAAAAAAAAATTTCTCTTGATCCTAATCAGATTCTGAATATGTTTAGATCTAATTCTTATTATTTTAATAAAATAAAATTAAAATAAAATTAAATCAAATTTAATTTACCTTGATCTGGTAATCCTATTACCTGTTGATGATCCGTTTGCAGTGGAAGGTTCTGGATCTTAGCCATGCAAGCGCCTGGCCTCTACCGGTATCCACTCGGGTTGGATCTGGAGATCCTCTCTTCTCTATCATCCTCCAAAAATCAGATCTGAATCTGATTTGGAGGATCTTCAAAACTCTTTTGAAGATGAGCAGTCTCCTTTGCAGCAGTGCAGCCTTCTTATTTTTGAATCGCCTTTCTTTGATCTGAATCGCACCAACCAATTCCAAAACTCCTTTTGGAGTGGAAGTCAAGGGGAGAAGAGACATGGCATGGGAGGAGGGGAGAGGCAGCCTGGGGCGTGGAGAAACTATGATCGATATCATTGTATATATCTCATACAATCTGAGTTGGACAGGGTCTTATTTATAGACTAGCTGTGATCCAACTCCTCTTCTTCCCAATCAATCACAAACCTTTGTGAAATCAGATCTAAATCTGATTGGTGGGATAGAGTCCCTTGGATTCCTCCTTAGAGGGCGCCTAAGACAGTCAAAGTTGGTTCTTAGAAGAACTCTAATTGGAATCCAAAAAGGAGATGGAGTCCTTGTCCAACAAGGACTCCTAGGCGCCTCCAACTTGGGCACACGCCTAAGGTGGCGTGCGCCCTTCTCCCTTGCCATTTTCTGGCAGGGGACAGCCCACCAGCTCTCCAATAGGTGCATGACAATGTGGTCAAAAGTCAAAGTGTCAAGGTCAACGTTTGACAGTCAAAAGTAGATTTTTGACCAAAGTCAAGAAAGAAATGCAGTGACCAAAAATGTAGGTAGTGTCTTTCAAATAAAGACAACCTTTTTTGACTTGGACAACCTCCAGTCAACCATATGAAGGCCTCTGTTTGAGCACAAACTCCTTTGGCTCAGACAGGACAACTTATTTATGATAGCAAAAGAAGAACGTTAGGTTCAATCGAGTGCTAGCACGATTTTCTTGAACCTAATTGAATCTCATTCAGATCAATTGAACTAGATCAGTTCAATTGATGATCACCAGATTCAAACCCTTGTTTGTGTGACCAGTTAGGTTCAAGTTCTGTATGGTAATGAGAATATGTCATGATCTCTTATCATCGACATCATCGAAACTCCTTTCGATGGATCAGAACTCTTCTGATTGAACAGCTAGAATGATCGATCATCTAAATCATTCTAATTGCTTCCAAAAATCCACCAGTGACACCTACAGTATATGGTGGCAACCCATCAGAGCTGAATGTGAACTCTTGATGCAGCTCTGTGTGATTCAGTTCTTCTATCTTGAGCCCCGATCAGATTAGGGTTAAGGTAACTCGTCAAACCCTAGTTTCTGTCATATGATGTAATCATTCGATTCGAGTCCAATGTGAAAATCTAAATAGAAACTCTTTCTATTATTTCACTCTACCATGGCCATGGATTTCTGGACTTGATTCTCATGATCATCATAGGGCTACTCCTCTACCACCGAGGTAGATAGATTCCATCTTGATGCAATCCAGTTCCTACAATGAACATGTCATAGCCATATACCTCATGTTCCATATGGCTAGGAGACCGAGTAATGGTGTAGTCAAACATTATAACACCTCAAGGTGAACTGCCGATGCATCTCAGGTCAAAGAACCAGACACACTACTGCAGCATCGAGTCAGTCATTGACGAGAAGGTAGACTCCCTAATGACTACTCGAGGTGGTCACGCTTAGTGCCCTCGTTCTCTAAAGAGTAACTTGTAACTCTCGCCTTCGGTGTCTCCACACCGTAGACTCAAGACTCCATCTACTAAAGAGAAGCGATTGTACACCAACTTTCCGGATCAATCACCATCCTCATGATGATCCAATGGTCAGAAGCAATTTATGAGTTAATAATGATTATTCATGTCTTAAATTTTCAACTCTGGAAAATATGAATTATCATTACCATTAACTCAAAGGATGTATCACAAGACCACTAAATATACATATGTGATAGAAATAACTCATTTATTGATTTTAGTCAAAATTATAATTTTGCCCCTAGAAGTGTATTACAAGTGTCAGCCAATTCTGGCTTCTAGGGCACATATATCTAACATCCAATTCCTACAATGAACATGCTATAGCCAACATACACCTCAGGATTCCATATAGCTAGGAGACCGAGTAATGGTATAGTCAAACTATAACCACCCTCAAGGTGAACTGCCGATGCACCTCAGGTCAACAGAATCAGACACACTACTGCAGCATCGAGTTCAGTCATGATGAGAGGTAGACTTCTAATGAAACTCCGAGATGGTCATGCTTAATGCCCTCATTCTCTAACGAGTACCTGTACTCTCGCTCTAGTGTCTCCACACCGTAGACTCAAGACTCATCTACTAAAGAGAAGCGATTGTACACCAACCTTCGATCAATCACCATCCTCGTGATGATCCTATGGTCGGGAGCATTTTTATGAGTTAACAATGATTATTCATGTCTTAAATTTTAACTCTTGAAAATATGAATTATCATTATCATTAACTCAAAGGATGTATCACTGACACTAAATATACATATGTGATAGAAAATAACTCATTTTATTAATATTAGTCAAAATTATAATTTTGCCCTTAGAAGTGTATTACAAGTGTCAGCCAATTCTGGCTTCTAGGGCACATATATCTAACAATCTCCCACTTGTCCTAAAGTCAATTGTCTATAAGTCTAAGTCCCATCTTCTCAAGGTGGGCTTCGATCCTCTCTGGCCCAACGACTTTATAAGTGGGACTACCACATTT
>QRFJ01004181.1:0-56507 GCA_006176705.1 Cocos nucifera | reverse complement strand
TAACTCATTTTATTAATATTAGTCAAAATTATAATTTTGCCCTTAGAAGTGTATTACAAGTGTCAGCCAATTCTGGCTTCTAGGGCACATATATCTAACAATCTCCCACTTGTCCTAAAGTCAATTGTCTATAAGTCTAAGTCCCATCTTCTCAAGGTGGGCTTCGATCCTCTGCTGGCCCAACGACTTTATAAGTGGATCTACCACATTATCTATGGAGTTGACTCTCTTGACCTCGACGTAACGGATGAGGTGGTATCGTCGCTTAATATGCTTGGATTTTTTATGAGACCTCGACTCCTTAGCAATGGCTATGGCACCATTGTTGTAGCAGTATAGAGGAATGGCATCTGATGGCATTACTCCGATTTCTGCAGCAAACTTCTTATACCAGAATGCTTCCTTCGCAGCCTCTGATGCAGCGATATATTCTGCTTCCATGGTGGAATTTGCTATCACCATTTGCTTGAAACTCTTCCAGCTGACAGCACCATCATTGCACACAAATAGACTCCCAGATGTCGACTTTTGATCATCTATATCGGACATAAAATTCGAGTCTATGTATCCCTGAACTTGGAGTTCTCCATTACCAAAGACCAACATCATATCCTTAGTTCTTCTCAAGTACTTAAGGATACATTTCATAGAAGTCCAGTGTTCTTCACCTAGATTTGACTGATATCTGCTTGTGACACTCACAGCATGGGCTATATCAGGTCGTGTACATAGCATGGCATACATGAGGCTCCCTATTGCAGAAGCATAAGGGATCTTGCTCATGCATTCTATTTCCTCAAGTGTACTAGGGCACATCTTCTTGGAAAGATGAATACCATGTCTGAAGGATATTAATCTCCTCTTAGAGTTTTCCATACTAAACCTCTTTAGTACTTCTTCTATGTACATCTTCTGTGAAAGTTCTAGCATCCTATTTGGTCTATCCCTATAGACCTTAATTCCTAGAATAAAGGATGCTTCGCCTAGGTCTTTCATGGAGAATTCCTTGGACAACCATAATTTGACTGTTGTCATCATGGGAACATCATTTCCAATAAGGAGGATGTCATCCATGTACAATATGAGGAAGACAACAGCGCTCCCACTGACCTTTTTGAAAACACACGATTCCTCTTCATTTTTTATGAAACCAAATATTTTGATCACATCATTGAAATAAGTGTTCCAGCTCCGAGATGCTTGCTTAAGTCTATATATGGAACTTTGCAGCTTGCAAACCTTGTGAAACTTAGCGGCTGTTCCATATAGATATCTTCCTCAAGATATCCATTTAAGAACGCCGTTTTCACATCCATTTGCCATATTTCATAATCGAAATAGGCTGCAACGGCAAGCAATGTGCGGATGGATTTTAGCATAGCCACTGGGAAAAGGTATCCTGATAGTCAATGCCTTCGCGTTGACTATAACCTTTTGCCACTAGTCTAGCCTTGAATGTCTCCACATTCCCATCTGCACCAATCTTTCTCTTGAAGATCCATTTACACCTAATAGGTACTATACCTTCTGGTGGATCTACCAAGGTCCAGACTTGGTTTGAGTGCATCGAGTCAATTTCTGACTGCATTGCCTCTAGCCATTTCTCAGAGTCGATATCTGATATCGCTTTGTTGTAGGTTTTGGGATCATCACCATGAGCACCATTGCCTATGAGAAATATTTCCTCTACTTCTTCTGAAATAATACCTAAGTATCTCTCAGGAGGACGGAAAACTCTTTTCGATCTACGAGGTGGAGGAGGTAGTGTTCTTATTGGCTCAACCTAATTTGGTTCCAATTGGTCCTTAGCTCGTTGTACTTGTGAGACTTTCTCATCAAGCTTGATTTGCCTTCCAATGCCGCTATCTTGAATAAACTATTTTTCAAGAAAGATGGCATGTCGACTCACAATCACATTGTGGTCTTCTGGAATGTAGAAATAGTATCCTAATGACTCTTTAGGATATCCTATGAATCGAGCTCTGAAGGTCCTAAACTCTAACTTGTCCGCTTGTTGTCTTTTGACATGAGCCGGACAACCCCAAATTCTGAGATGACTCAGACTTGGTTTCTTACCGTGCCATATCTCATACGGTGTGGTAGGAACGGTTTTAGAGGGAACCCTATTCAGTAGATAAATTGAAGTCAATAATGAGTGTCCCCAAAGAAAATCAGGGAGGTCTGTGAAGCTCATCATGGATCAAACCATATCCAATAGGGTCCGATTTCTCCATTCTGAAATCCCGTTGAGTTGAGGTATTCCTGGTGGAGTCCATTGAGAGACTATGCCATTTTTCTTTAGATAGTCTAGAAATTTTTGGCTAAGGTATTCACCTCCTCGATCTGATCGAAGAACCTTAATGGGTTTTTCAATTTTTTTTTCTACTTCATGTCTGAATTCTTTGAACTTTTCAAAAGCTTCAGACTTGTGTCTCATAAGATACATATACCCATACCTAGACAGATCATCGGTAAAGGTAATGAAGTAGACAAAATTGCCTCTAGCTGGCACATCAAATGGGCCACACACATCAGTATGTACTAGGGCAAGGAGATCTGTGGCCCTCTCCCCATGTCCAACAAAAGGGAGTTTGTCATTTTGCCTTGAAGACAAGATTCATAAGTTGGATATGACTCGGAAGTCAATGGACTCAATAGCCCATTTTTCTCCAATTTGTTGATCCTATCTTCTGCTATATGACCTAATCTCAGGTGCCATAGATATCTATCGTTTGGACTATCCCTAGGTCGTTTGGCATTCACGTTTTGCTCGATAGTTAAAATAGGTACATCAATATATAGCTGATAAAGACCATTAATAAGGAAATCATTTGCAATTTTATTTCTTTCATAAAGAATGTTATAATGGTCCTTAAAGAAGGTAATCACATAGCCTTCTTGTGCTAAGCATGAAACAGAAATCAAATTCCTGCTAGCTGCAGGCACATAATAATAGTCTTTCAAAACTAAGTCTAAACTAGATGGTAATCGAAGAGGGTATGTTCCCATGGCTACTGCAGTAATTTTTGCTCTATTATCAATGCGTAGGATCATGTCTCCATCTCTCAACCTCCTGCTATCCTCAAGATCCTGCATGAAAGTGCACAGATGAGCACTAGAACCAGAGTCAAGCACCCAACTGGATGCAGAAGAAACCATAAGGTTAGACTCAATAATGAGCATACCACCAGAAGAACCTTCCTTCTTGTTTTTTAGGGTTGCCAGATAAGTAGGGCAGTTTCGCTTTCAATGGCCGTCGCTGTTGCAATGGAAACACTTTTCTTTGCCGGCGACTTTCATTTTTAGCTCTACCTTCTTCTTTTTTGTTCTTCTACCTTCTGCTTTTTCGCAGACTTCTTTTTCTTTCCATAAGATTTTTTTTTCGAAGAAGTCCGTTCCACAGCAAGAACTGAGCCTTTAGAATCTTTCATAGAAAGCTCAGCGGTAACCAGCATATTCATTAATTCGATCAAGAAATTTTGAAGTTTATGCATGTGGTAATTCATGATGAATTGAAGTTTATGCATGTGGTAATTCATGATGAATTGCCTATATGCATCAGTCAAAGATTGCAAAATAATATCGTTCAGTAGGTCCAAGTCTAACTTCACACCGAGCTTCTCAAGCTCCTCCATGTCCTTGATCATTGTCAGATAGTGATCTTGGACTGACTGCCCATCATGCATCTTAGTCTTAAAAAGTCATTTCGTGACTTGATACTTGGCTGCGCGACTCTGTTCATCAAACATCTCCTACAGGTGAGCCAACATTTGGCGAGCAGTCTCGATATCCTCTTGTTAGCACTGGAGCTCATCAGACATCGAGCCCAACATGTAATATCTGGCCTTATTATCTTCATTTATCCATTTTTTCAGAGACGCTCTCTGTTCAATAGATGGATGGGCTGGTAAGGTGGGAGGATCCTAGTCCAGTACATGGGTTAACTTTTTGGAATCCAAAACTATTTTGTAGTTCCTGAGCCAATCTTTATAATTGGGTCCGGTCAATCTGTGTGTCCAAGATACGTGCTAATGGGTTGGATGCAGACATTTTTCTATAGAGAGTCAAAGATTCTAGTTAGATACTGTAATTATGACTTGACCAATTTATTTAGGGATTTTATTTTTAAACAAATTAGCCCCCACTATTTTCTCGAATCCCTACACTCCCTCTGTAGAGATGAGAAAATCTCCATGATTAATGATTTCTAGTGGGTGGTGCGGTCTCACCAACTGACTCATCACCTCACCTAACAGTTATTGGTGATGGGTTAGCCAATGAGTGAACAACTCTTGTTCAATGATTTTCTAATCATGGTGCACCCAAACTTGATCTCTAATTCATGAATCTCACCGTATCCGAAATATTGATCCACTCCTTAGTTAAGTCAAACCGACCATTTGCATAGACTGGGTTCCTAATTGAGTCTCTCACCGTATCCAAAATATTGAGCCCAACTCATCCTCCAGCCCATAGCATCCAATGCCTAATAGACATGGTTGCGTCTTCCCAGTGCAACTGAGCCACTGTATCCAATCAAGAACAATCAACCTCGGAAAGGGCCCGCACATCTACAATGGTGGAAGACCTCAGACTTAATCTTTTCTTAGGAAGAATTGATTTAGGTCTCATTAAACTAGACTTATCATAGTCATAATAATTATGACTAACCTAGTGGCATGGGTTAGCTCGGATTATTGACCACCTCAGATCAGAACTGTGTCAACAGATATGGCCAGGTAAGTGAGACCGATGGAAGGAATATGCCATTAACTCGTATAAGAACGCATTCAGGTCGAGTAGCTTCCAATTAAAAACTAGTCGGTCGTATGTGCCAAACTTACCTTAGACACCAAATTATTGAGCCAGAACCAATTGGGTTAGCCTACAATCCAGACTCTAACCTCTGAGCCTAATTAGGTCTTGCTTGATCGTGACTCGATCTTGACCCAGACTTAATCCTATTAGGCTGGTCAATTTAAGCATTGTTGATCCCATCTAACCAACTCTTGATTCGGTTTGATCAACCGCTTAGACCTAATTGAGCTACCCAAGCCCAAACTCAGTATTATGAATACATCTTAGATCTAAAATTCTCAATTTTAGATCTAATTGATATTTCATAATCTTAATTTTTAATTAAGTAGGGTTCATAAATAAAATATGCACAATAAATCCTAGGGTTTCAGGATCTAGGGTTTTGCAGAAAGTAAGTTTTGGGTTTCTGATTAAGGACGAACACGCAGCACCCCTACACATCATAAGAACACCCTATCGGATGAGAAGAGAGGGCCTTTAAACCCTTCTTCATTCTTATGACCGGACGGCCAAGAGGAACGCCTTAATCAGGAACATGCAATACTATAAAATAATTTTAGATCTATATCATATATGTCATATACAAATTAGATCTAATCATGGCATATTTTGCATACATCTCATGTATCGAATCATGCATATTTTTAGATTTAAATTATCTCATAATAATCTAAAAAATTAGATTTAAATTGATCTAATCAAAATAAATTCTAATCTAGACAATTATGTAGAACTTTTCTACAACTAGTCTAGACATGCATCTATCATATCTCATATGATATTTAAAATTAAATAATTTTTATTTGCTATTTTTTAGATGTTATTATAACCATTATAATATCAAAAAATAGTAAATAAATAGATCTAAAATATGATTTAATCAGATTAAATAAAAAATATGTAAGACTATTCTATAAAACTATTCTATTTTAGAACTAGTCATGCATATTTTCTAATCTTAGATCCAAATCATTTAATTTTAATTTTTTTCTAATTCAGATCTGATCACATCTCATGTGACATCTAAAATCACTTATTTTTTGATTAAAATAAATTTAAAATCAGATCTAAATACTTTTAGAACCTTGGCTCTGATACCGGTTGAAGGGAAATCCTGATTTCCCGGACCAGGTTCGTTCAGATCGGATTGGATCAAGAGATATATTTTAAATTTTTTTTTCTTTGATCCTAATTAGATCTAGAATATTTTAGATCTAATTATTATTATTTTAAAAATTAAAATAAAATTAGATAAATTAAATTAGATTTAATTTATCTTGATGTGGGTAATCCTATTATCCGTTGATGATCCTGTATGCAGCAGAAGGTTCTGGATCTAGCCATGCAAGTGCCTGGCCTCTACCGATATCCACTTAGGTTGGATCTGAAGATCCTCTTCTTCTCTATCATGTCTCCAAAAATTAGATCTGAATCTAATCTGGAGGATCTTCAAAACTCCTTTTGAAGACCAGCAGTCGTCCTTTGCAGCAGCACGGCCTTGTAGCTTTCAGTCGCCTTTTTTTGATCTAGATCGCACCAACCAAGCTTCAAAACCCTTTTGGATGTGGAGAGGAGAGGGAGAAGGTGGGTTTGGCATGAAGGAAGAGGGGAGAGGCAGCCTTGGGCGTAGGGAATTGTGATTCCTTTCAATCACTTCCAATCACAATCTGGGTTGGGCGCAGGGTCTTATTTATAGACTGTCTGTGATCCAACTTCTCTTCTTCCCAACCAATCACAACTCTTTATGAAATCAGATTTAAATCTGATTAGTGGGAACAGAGTCCCCTAGATTCCTCCTTAGAGGGCACCTAAGATCATTCAAAGTTGGTTCTTAGGAGAACTCTAATTGGAATCCAAAAAGGAGATGGAGTCCCTGTCCAACAGGGACTCCTGGGCACCTCCAGCTTAGGCACATGCCAAGGGTGGTGTGCGCCCTCTTTCTTACCAAGTTCTGGTAGGGAGACAGACCCCCACTAGCTCTCCAATAGGTGTGTGACATGTGGTCAAAAGTCAAAGTGTCAATGGTCAACATTTGACCAGTTAAAGGTAGACTTTTGACCAAAGTCAAAGAATAAGAAATGGCAGATGACCAAAAATGGCAGGTAATGTCTTACAAAATAAGACAACCTTTTCTGACTTGGACAACCTCCAGTCAGACCATATGAAGGCCTCTGATTGAGCACAAACTTCTTTGGCTCAGTCAGGACAACTTATTTATGATAGCAAAAGAAGAACGTTAGGTTCAATCGAGTGCTAGCATGATTTCCTTGAACCTAATTGAATCTCATTCAGATCAATTGAACTAAATCAGTTTAATTGATGATCACCAGATTCAAATCCTTATTTGTGTGACCCAGTAAGGTTTAGTTCTGTATGGTAATGGGATATGTCATGATCTCTATCATCGAAACTCCTTTCGATGGATCAGAACTCTTCTGATTCGAACAACTAGAATGATCGATCATCTAAATCATTCTAATTGCTCCCAAAATCCATCAGTGACACCTAGCAGTATATGGTGGCAACCCATCAGAGCTGAATGTGAACCTCTTGGTGCAGCTACCTATGTGATTAAGTCCTTCTATCTTGAGCCCCGATCAGATTAGGGTTAAGGTAAACTCGTCAAACCCTAGTTTCTGTCATATGATGTAATCATTTGATTCGAGTTTGATGTGAAAATCTAAATAGAAACTCTTTCTATTATTTCACTCTACCATGGCTATGGATTTTTGGACTTGATTCTCATGATTATTATAGGGCTGCTCCTCTACCACCGAGGTAGATAGATTCCATCTTGATGCCATCCAGTTTCTATAATGAACATACTATAGCCAACATACACCTCAGGGTTCCATATGGCTAGGAGACCGAGTAATGGTGTAGTCAAACTATAACACCCTCAAGGTGAACTACCGATGTACCTCAGGTCAAAGAACCAGACACACTACTGCAGCATTTAGTCAGTCATTGACGAGAAGGTAGACTCCCTAATGACTACTCGAGATGGTCACGCTCAGTGCCCTCATTCTCTAACGAGTATCTGTACTCTCGCTTTAGTGTCTCCACACCGTAGACTCAAGACTCATCTACTAAAGAGAAGCGATTGTACACCAACCTTTCGGATCAATCACCATCCTCGTGATGATCCTATGGTCGGGAGCATTTTATGAGTTAACAATGATTATTCATGTCTTAAATTTTTAACTCTTGAAAATATGAATTATCATTACCATTAACTCAAAGGATGTATCACAGACACTAAATACACATATGTGATAGAAAATAATCCATTTTATTAATATTAGTCAAAATTATAATTTTGCCCCTAGAAGTGTATTACAAGTGTCGACCAATTCTGGCTTCTAGGGCACATATATCTAACACCTATTAGGTGTAAATGGATCTACAAGAGAAAGATTGATGCAGATGGAAATATAGAGACATTCAAAGCTAGATTAGTAGCAAAAAAATATAGTCAACACGAAGGCAATGACTATCAGGATCCCTTTTCGTCAATAGCTATGCTAAAATCCATCCGCACATTGCTTGCTATTGCAGTCTATTTTAATTATGAAATATGGTAGATGGACGTGAAAATGGCATTCTTAAATAGATACCTTGAGGAAGATATCTAAATAAAACAGCTGCTAGGTTTCACATCCAGTGATGCTGATCATAAGGTATGCAAATTGCAAAGATCCATATATGAACTTAAGCAAGCATCTCAGAGCTGAAATACTCATTTTAATGATGTGATCAAATTATTTGATTTCATAAAAAATGAGGAGAAACCATCTATCTTCAAAAAGATCAGTGGGAGTGCTATTATCTTTCTCGTGTTGTACGTGGATGATATCCTCCCGATTGAGAATGATATTCCCATATTGACCACAGTTAAAATATGGTTATCCAAAGAATTCTTCATGAAAGATCTAGGAGAAGCATCCTTTATTCTAGAAATTTAAGTCTATAGAGATAGACCGAATAGGATGCTAGGACTTTCACAGAAGATGTATATAGAGGAAGTGCTAAAGAGGTTTAGCATGAAAAACTTCAAGAGGAGATTAGTATCCTTCAGACATGGCATTCGTCTCTCCAAGAAGATGTGCCCTAGCACATCTGAGAAAATAGAACGCATGAGCAAGATCCCTTATGCTTCAGTAATAGGGAGCCTCATGTATGCCATGTTATGTACACGTCCTGATATAGCCCATGTTGTGAGTGTCACTAGCAGATATCAGCCAAATCTAGATAAAAAACACTGGACTTCTGTGAAATGTATCCTTAAGTACTTAAGAAGAACTAAGGATATGTTGTTGACTTTTGGTAATGGAGAACTCCAAGTCTAGGGGTATATAGATTTAAATTTTATATCCGATATAGATGATCGAAAGTCGACATCTGAAAGTCTATTTATGTGTAATGCTAGTACTGTCAGTTGAAAGAGTTCCAAGTAGACAATGATAGAAGATTCCACCATGGAAGCAGAATACATCGTTGCATCAGAAGCTGCGAAGGAGGCACTCTGGTACAAGAAGTTTGCTGTAGAAATTGAATTGATGCCATCAGATGCCATTTTTCTATACTGTTATAATAATGGTGCCATAGACCTTGCTAAAGAGCCGAGGTCTCACCAAAAATTCAAGCACATCGAGTGGCAATACCACCTCATCCATGATTACCTTGAGAAAGGTTATGTCGAGGTCAAGAGAGTCGACTTCACAGACAATGTGGCGGACCCACTTACAAAGCCGTTGGGATAGTAGAAGATCGAAGTCTACCTTGAGAAGATGGGACTTAGAATTGTAGCCAATTAGCTTTCGGTCAAGTGAAAGTTTATTAGATATGTGTGCCCTAGAAGCCAAAATTGGTTGACACTTGTTATACACTTCTAAGGACAAAATTATAATTTTGATCATAAATAATAAAATAAATTATTTTTCTATCATAAATGTATATTTAGTATCTATGATACATTTCTTGAGTTAATGGTAATGATAATTCTTATTTTCAAGAGTTGAAAATTTAAGACATGAATTTTCATTATTAACTCATAAAATGCTTCCGACCGTAGGATCATCATGAGGATGATGATTGATTCAGAAGATTGATATACAATCACTTCTTTATAGTAGATGAATCTTGAGTCTATGGTATAGAGATATCGAAGCAAGATTACAGATACTCGTTAGAGAATGAGGGTACTAAGCGTGACCACCTCGAGCAGTCATAAGAAGGTTTACCTTCTCATCAATGACTGGCTCGAAGCTGCAGTGGTGTGTCTGATTTTTTGATTTGAGGTGCATCGATAGTTCAAATTGAGGGTGTTATAGTTTGACTATACCATGACTCGATCTCCTAGCCATCCAAAATCCAGAGGTGTATGTTGGCTATAGCATGTTCATTATAAGAATTGGATTGCACCAAGAGGGAATCTATCTACCTCGATAGATGAGGAGCAGCCCTATGATGATCATGAGAATCAAGTCCATAAGCCCATGGCCATGGTAGAGTGAAATAATAGAAAGAGTTTCTATTAAGGTTTTCATATTGGACTTGAATCGAATGATTAATTATATGATGGATATTAGGATTTGACAAGATTACCTTAACCCTAATCCTTAAATGTTGTCTCGACTGAGCCAAATATGTTTGGGCTCACTTATGTACCTTTACTTGGTCAGACTGAAGCTTATCCAGGTCAAAAAAGGGTTATCTTAATTTATGACATAAATTTAAGACAATATCTGCTATTTTTCATCACCTGCTAATTCTTGTCTTTTGACTTTGGTCAAACATTGACCTTTGACCCTTGGACATCTGCCCATGTGTCATGCACCCATAGGAGAGTAGATAGGAGCTTGTCCCCCTACTAGAAAGAGGAAAGGAGGGTGTGCATGCCTTGGGAGGCGTGCACTCAAGAATGGTGATGCCTGGAGTCCCATACAGATGGGACTCCAGGTTGCTTCTTGGAATCAAACTAGGTGGCACCAAAGATTCTGCTTTGACCAGTCTTGATGCCACCTAAGGATGTTGGAGAGGGGCTCTCATCTGATTGGATCAGATGATATCATTCCATTAATCAAATTTAGATCTGATTACATGAAGAAATGTGATTGGTCGAGATGATGTGGCACTGCATAGCACAGCAGGATCTATATAAACCTTGTCTGCGCCTAGGTTTTGAGAGTTTCTCCCCTTGCCCATGCCACATAGCCATCACCCTCCCTCCTCCATGCCTACCTCTGATCCTTTCTCTCCTCTCCATGCCCAAGGGGTTTTGGGCTTCAGTTTGGTGCGATCCAGACAAGAGAAAGGCGACAAGAAAGAAAGAAGGCAGCACTGCTACAAGAGACGACATCGGATCTTCAAAAGTTATTTTGAAGATCTTCAAAATTAGATCTAGATCTGATCCTTGGAGAAAAGATTGAGAAGGAGAAGATATCTAGATCCTGTCCGAGTGGATACTGGTTGAGGCCAGGCGATTGCATGGCTATATCCAGAATCTCAGGCAATCAGCAGGATCACCATAGGGTAATTAGATTACCCAAGAATAAGGTATAAATTAAATCTAATTTAATTTAATTTAATTTATTTTATTAGATTCATCAAATTAGATCTAAAAAGTATCAAATCTGATTTAGATCTAAGAGAAAAATTTTTGAAATATTCCTCTTGATCAAATCAGATCTAAATGAATCTGATCCGAAAAATAGAATTTTTTCTTAAAATGATTCATATATAATAGGTCATTATTCTCTATTAAGGCTAAATCCTAATTTCTCCTAACACTGTTAAACAATGAAGACTTATGGATCCAACTTTGATAATCAGTATCAAAAGTTGAATATTGGTTCAGTAGTACAAATGGATTTGTATTGAAATTTTTGAGCCCAGTCAAAATAATTATTCCAAGGTTAACCCAAATTAGGCATAGTACTTCTAATGTCTGAAATAGGGTCATAGAAAGAAGATTTATCTTGCTTCCCTTGATCATAATAGGCTGAATAAGAGAAAGGAGCAAATGTTGCTCATTAAAGATGTTATATGATAACACTTTAAAACTTCTCTATATGTAATTCTACTATCTGGGTATTAGATATCAGTGGTCTTATGCAATTCGTTGCAAGGACTTAAGATAAGTGGAATGTACACACCCTAATTAGATTATATCATGGATGTCTATGTTTGGCATTACAGGCTTAGTCATATTGACAAGAATAGGATAAACAGATTAGCTTGAGAGGAATACCTCGATATCAATGATTGTGAATCATTGATAGCCTACAAATCTTGTCTTCTTGGAAAGATGACAAAGTAACTTTTTATTGAAAAAGATGAAGAAGCTGATAAAGTTCTAAGTCTCATACATAGTGATGTATGTGGACCTTGAACTTAAGTGCCAAAGGAAGATATTAATATCTCATTACAGACAATTTATCTGAACATGGGTACGTCTAGGATGAATTATTTGAAATGTTCAAATGATTCAATAATGAAAAAAAAATAAACTAGATAAGGTATTAAAACTCTTCGATTAGATCGAGGAGGCAAATACTTATCTAGTGAGTTTGTGACATATCTAGGAGAGAATAGGATTCTTTCTTAGTGGATTCCTTTTCAGAACATAATGTATCTAAAAGAAAAAATTAAACTTTGTTAGACATGGCTCAATCCATAATAGGATATACTTGTCTGCCAATTGCAGGGTTGTGCTCTTATGACTATTTTTTTATTTTAAAAATTTATACTGAGTTAATCTATTGCATTGACTCCATATGGGATATAGATCGGGCATAGACCTAGATTCTCTTACTTTCGAATTTGAAGTTGATCAGCCTATGTCGTATATTTGCACACGGATAAACTTGGATCCTGATCCAATAAGTATTTAAGGGTTATTAATTCTACTATGCTAAAGAACATATGATGTTCATCAGTAGTAGGGCATTCCTTTTGGAAAGAAGTTCCTTAGAGAAGGAAATGATGCCTATCAAGTTGAACTTGTAAAAGTTTGATTGGTAGAAAGGAATCAACATTATTTGATAAACCTATAGAACTAGATTTGATTAGATTAAATTCAGAGCCTATTAAAGTATCATCTTTAAGAAGATCCGATAGAGTACCGCGTTAGCTGGATAAATACTTCAGCATCTAGGTCCGAGATGGCGATCATGTTGAGCTTGATGAGAACAACAAGGGTCCGATCACTTATACGGCTATAGTGCAGCGGCCTGATTCTAAGAAATGGCTTGGAGCCATATGATCCAAATTGAAGTCTATGAAAATCAATAGTGTATGGACACTAGTTGATCACCTGAAGGGATAAAATCCATTGGATGTGAATGAATTTTTAATAGGATCAGAGTAGTGTAGATGGAAAGGTAAGGACCTATAAAGTTCGTCTGAGTATCATCTCAGAGTTCGAACATGCGTTCTGAACGTATATCTTAGTTATGAATAAAGACAAACCCTGCACTTATTATTGGGCAAAATGTTTTGTAGTGTTATTACTTGTGTTGTTTGAGGATGAAATTCTCTTAATTTGAAAAAGCATTCCAACACTATAAGGAATAAAGGTTTAGCTATCATCTTATTTATTCATGTACAAGATTAGATATGGTATACTCACTAGAGGAGTGAGCAGATACCAGTCTGATCCAAGTAAGAGCCACTAGAGGATTGTATAGATAATCCCTAAGCATTTGGCAAATACTAAGATCCAGTGACTCAAATATGGAAGTACTGACTTAAAATATATGGAAGTTTTGATTTCAGTCAGAAAAAGATGACAACAAGAGAATGTCGACTCATACCCTAATTGTAGGAGCAATTTGCTGGAAAGGTTTCAAGCAGGATACTTTAGCCTATTCAGTTAGTGATGTAAAGTACATCGTGGCATATGATGCTGCCATGTAAGCTGTGTAGTTACTAAGGTTCATTAGCAGGTTGGGAGTGGCACCCTGCAACCATGGTCCAGTCCTATCATAGCACTGGAGCCATAGCTCAGGCTAAAGAACCAAAGGACCAATATATTCTGCATCATTTTTATCTTAGATATTTGATCTGGGTGACGTCGATCTTTAGAAGATCGATGTAAAAGAAGAATTTGACCGATCCATTTGCTAAGACCTCGGAACTAAGGAGCTCTATGAACTCAAGTGGAAGATAGGATATTTAATATCATTCTGATTGGCTTTAGTCCAAGTGGGAGTTGTTGAAAAATATGTCCTAATGCCAATCATCTAAGTAGTAGATGATTGAAATTAGTATATGAATTATCTAATAATAATAGTAATTTGGCTATTTCATTATAAAAGTTTTATCTTTCTTAAATGAACTCCTAAATTATCATGAAGTCCTTAGAACCATAATCAATTGATAAAGGAGGATTTATTGGATGGTTCTTAAATTTTTCATGATCAAATGATAAGTTATTAATAAGGATGATAACTTATCCAGTGTAGGTCGCTGTATGCCATGTGCATGGATTGTCCTCATAACCAAATGGTGTGGAGATACTGGTATGGCATTCAGATAAGATATAGGAGTATATCTGCATTGAACGTGATCAATGTAGCACTCTACTGTCAAGAGTAGCTAGCTAAAGCCAATGGATAAAGTATCCCTCCGATCTGAGATCACCATGGTGACTTGCGAGCAACTAACTATACTTTGATACTAGACTGCCTGTATTTCTAATATAGATGATGAAAGATTTTTGGGTACAGTCAAGAACTTGTAGAGTCGATGTGTGAGTCAAGATGGGATTGACCACTTTTGATTAACTTCAGAAAGAGAATGACTTCCTGTATTTCAATTTAGCAAAACCTAGGCCTGGATAATCCTCGTGAGGTATCACGAGATTTGCAAAATTTTAAGACATAATAGAGATGACTTGTTTGAGTCTTTGACAGCATACTCGAAGTTGTCTTGAGCATTATTGGTCATAGGGATGAATTAGATGGTAACCATGGACCAGGGTTCTAAGAATATTGCTTTACATACATTCGACCTATCCGAACGTCGGAAACCATTGCTAGATGATAACTTTAATTGGTATAAAAATTGGTTCCTTTGCTACCAATTTAGATTCGAACCTATGGGGTCACAAACATTAAAG
The DNA here is from genome assembly GCA_006176705.1 of Cocos nucifera. Taxonomy (NCBI): domain Eukaryota; kingdom Viridiplantae; phylum Streptophyta; class Magnoliopsida; order Arecales; family Arecaceae; genus Cocos; species Cocos nucifera. Next base: position 41,566 of record QRFJ01004181.1, on the reverse strand, counting down.
CTTGTAACCTGATCGGATGGTTAATCGACGATTAAGAATCATTTCGAGGTCAAACATTCAATGCGATTGATGTTTGAACTAATGCAAGTATTGCAGGAGGATTGATTAGCAATTGATTGCTAATTAGCTCAATTTGATTGAGCAATTAGACTGAAATCAAGTCTAATTAAATTAGATTCAATTAGAATTAATTTGAATTTAATTAGATTGAGTCTAATTAGTTTATTAGATAAGCTAATTGCAAGGGAAGAATAATTTCTTGTTTGACCAGGACTTGGGTGCACCTGATTGACTTAGGATTTATATCAGATTTAAATCCTAATTTAATCTAATTTAATTGGACTCCTAGTTGGACTAGGATCATCCTTAATTAGGTTACATTTAATCTAGTTTAAATAGAATTTAAATTAGATTTAAAATAATTTTGACTTAGCCAAACAAGAGGAGTCCCAGTTGGACTGAGACTCTCTCTCTTTCACTTGCGCCTAAGAAAGCCCACACCATATTTTAATTTTAATTTTTTTTTTAATATTTTTCCACACCTAACAAAAGGTTTCCCATGCCCCATATCAGATTATTTAGAATAAATTTTGACTTGGTCAAAAGAAGGAAGTTGTTAGGATTAGTTTTCTTCTTGGAAAAGCCTTCTTTGATCTAAACTCTTCTCTCCTCCTATGCGTCCACTTTTCCCATGCCAATTCTTTTGTGCCACCCTTTCTCCCCTAGTTTTTGTGCATGAGATTCAGAGGATCCAAAAAAGACTAGGTTTGACCTAGTCATCCATATATATTTTGGGTGCCTCCTTTCAGATGGTTTGAGAATGTAAAAAATCTTAGAAAAATTATAAAAAATTAGAGAAAAAGGAGGAGAAGGCATGAAGAATTTGTGGCACCAAAATTTATGGAGAAGAGCCCTCAATTAAGACATCAAAGGTTGATATCTTGAAGAGACAAGGTAAGAGAAGATTGTCTTCTCTTATAATTTTCTTTTATGTTTCTCTCTTCCTATTTTATTCATGATTTTTATATAATAAAAATTTGAGAGAGAGAGAGGAAGGACTTGAGGAAAGATGGTGCCAAGATCCTTAAAGAAAAGGTCTTCATCTGGACATCAATCATTGATGTCATGAAGGCACAAAGGTAAGAGAAGATCATCTTCTCTTTATTTTTTTTTGTGTATCTTCTTATCCATTTTATTTATGAGATTTTTATGAAAAAAATTTGAGGGTGTGAGATCTAGAAAAGTAGAAAAATATTTAGAGGAGAAGGTCTCCTTTGAACCTAGCATAAGAGATGTTTTCAGGACATCAACCGTTGATGTTCTGAAGGAGAAGATTTATCTTCTCCTAAGATTTTTCATATGTATTTATTTCTGATTTATGGAAGATCCAAGGGTTGGATTCCTCCCTCATTCCTCCTCATGTTCTTCATCTCTTGGATTGTCCAAGAGATCCAAAGAATATGTATTTGATTAACCATCAGGAGGAATTCACGAGAAGCTAGCACTTCGAGCAGATCTTCGTTCGATGAATCTTCAATCTATGTTACAGATTTGTGTGGATCATCTGTAGAGGCCAGACATATGTGCGGCTTCAAAGGCAACAACAGATTTAACCGCAGAGTTTTTGACCTATGCAAAGGAAAGAGATCTGATCTCTTGGTGATCTAGATATGATCTAGGGTTAGATCTTGAATTATTCTAGATCTAGGTATTGATATGATCAATACTACTTATGATTAATTTAATTTTAGATTTATATTTGCATCATAACATGTCATAGATCCTTGATGTAGGGATTTGTAATTTGATTACATGCATATTGTAGATTAAATAGTTTAATCTATGTCTTCTGCTGCTCTATATTTTGAAAAAGTTTTGAAATCTATGCATGAAACCCTACATGTTTTCTATCAAGAAGGTAATGTTGAAGAAGATGAGTGCAATCAAGGAGACAGTCAAGGAGATAATGAAGGGGGTCAAGAACTTAATGACAACGGCATACACTTTAGTGAAGAATCATATGAAAATGATGACTTATTCGATGCAGGGGTTAAGGAAGCACCTAAAGATTTTTCAAAGGATCCGAGCATTGCCCCTAGCAGTCAAATGAATGAAAATAAGGGTAAAGTACCAAGAGCTGATATAGATGAAAACCTAGAAAAAGCCATAGTTGATGGATTTTATACCCCACCACCTTCATATGATGGTAACCCTAAGCCTCCTAGGGATTTTGAATTTGATGCAAGTACCATTGATGATCCTAAGTTATCTGTAGGACTATTATTCAGAGACGTATACCAGTTTAGAAAAGCTTTAAAAAATTATACTATCAAGGATGGAAGGGATCTAGTGTTCATGAAGAATGAAAAGAATAAAGTAACAATTGAGTGCAAAAGTAGTTGTGGATGGAGGATGCATGCATCAAATGTTACTGGAGAGGCCTCTTTTCAAACTAAGACTTTGAATCCTATTCATAAATGTGGGAGAAGTTTCATAAATAAATAGGTCACTGCAAGATGGTTGAGCAGAAAATATATGGAGAACTTAAGGTCCGATTCAGATTGAAAAGTCAAAACCTTTAAGGACCAGGTTAGGCAAGAATATCATATGGATGTGAGTTCACATATGATCTATAGAGCAAAAAGCAAGCTATAGATGTACATGGGGACAACAAGAAGCAATACAATAGACTTTGAAACTATGCCGAGATCTTAAAGAAGCAAAATCCTAATAGTTGGATAAAGATTGCTGTTAAGAGGCCCAACAGAGCATTGCATCCTAAATTTCAGAGAGTGTTTATATGTTTGCAAGCTTAAAAGCAAGATTTTCTAGCCGGCTGTAGATCATTTATCAGTCTTGATGGTTGCTTCATAAAAAATAAATTTGGTGGACAGATTCTTAGTGCTGTTGGTAAGGATGGAAATAATAATTTCTATACTCTAGCATTCATAGTTGTTGAGGATGATGTTAGACATATGTGCCCTAGAAGCCAGAATTGGCTGACACTTGTAATACACTTCTACGGGCAAAATTATAATTTTGACTAATATCAATAAAATGGATTATTTTCTATCACATATGTGTATTTAGTGTCTGTGATACATCCTTTGAGTTAATGGTAATGATAATTCATATTTTCAAGAGTTGAAAATTTAAGACATGAATAATCATTATTAACTCATAAAATGCTCCCGACCATAGGATCATCACGAGGATGGTGATTGATCCGGAAGGTTGGTGTACAATCGCTTCTCTTTAGTAGATGAGTCTTGAGTCTACGGTGTGGAGACACCAGAGTGAGAGTACAGGTACTCGTTAGAGAATGAGGGCACTGAGCGTGACCACCTCGAGTAGTCATTAGGGAGTCTACCTTCTCGTCAATGACTGACTCGATGCTGCAGTAGTGTGTCTGGTTCTTTGACCTGAGATGCATCGGCAGTTCACCTTGAGGGTGTTATAGTTTGACTACACCATTACTCGATCTCCTAGCCATATGGAACCCTGAGGTGTATGTTGGCTATAGCATGTTCATTATAGGAACTGGATAGCATCAAGATGGAATCTATCTACCTCGGTGGTAGAGGAGCAGCCCTATGATGATCATGAGAATCAAGTCCAGAAGCCCATGGTCCATGGCAGAGTGAAATAATAGAAAGAGTTTCTATTTAGGTTTTCACATTGGACTTGAATCGAATGATTACATCATATGACAGAGACTAGGGTTTGACGAGTTCACCTTAACCCTAATCTGATCGGGACTCAAGATAGAAGAACTTAATCACACAGGTAGCTGCACCAAGAGGTTCACATTCAGCTCTGATGGGTTGCCACCATATACTGCTAGGTGTCACTGATGGATTTTGGGAGCAATTAGAATGATTTAGATGATCGATCATTCTAGCTGTTCGAATCAGAAGAGTTCTGATCCATCGAAAGGAGTTTCGATGATGTCGATGATAGAGATCATGACATATCCCATTACCATACAGAATTGAACCTAACTGGGTCACACAAACAAGGGTTTGAATCTGGTGATCATCAATTGAACTGATCCAGTTCAATTGATCTGAATGAGATTCAATTAGGTTTAAGAAAATCATGCTAGCACTCGATTGAACCTAACGTTCTTCTTTTACTATCATAAATAGTTGTCCTGACTGAGCCAAAGGAGTTTGTGCTCATTTAGAGGCCTTCACTTTATCTGACTGGAGCTTGTCCAAGTCAGAAAAGGTTGTCTTATTTTGTAAGATATTACCTACCATTTTTGGTCACCTGCCATTTCTCGTCCTTTGACTTTGGTCAAAAGTTGACCTTTGACTGGTCAAATGTTGACCATTGACACTTTGACTTTTGTCCATGTGTCATACACTTATTGGAGAGCTGGTGGGGGCCTGTCCCTCCTACCAGAACCTGGCAAGGAGGAGGGCACACGCCACCCTTGGCATGTGCCCAAGCTGGAGGCGCCCAGGAGTTCCTATTGGATAGGGACTCCATCTCCTTTTTGGATTCCAATTAGAGTTCTCCTAAGAACCAACTTTGACTGGTCTTAGGCACCCTCTAAGGAGAATCTAGGAGACTCTATTTCCACCAATCAGATTTAGATCTGATTTCACAAAGGATTGTGATTGGTTGGGAAGAAGAGGAGTTGGATCATGCTTAGTCTATAAATAAGACCCTACGCCCAACTCAAAGATTGGAATAACAATTCTCCATGCCCCAAGGCTGCTTCTCCTCTCCTCCTCCATGCCAAACCCACCTTCTCCCTCTCCTCTCCATGTCTAAAAGGAGTTTTGGACCTTGGTTGGTGCGATCTAGATGAGAGAAAGGCGACTGAAAGCTAGAAGGCTACGTTGCTGCAAAGGATAACTGCTGATCTTCAAAAGGAGTTTTGAAGATCCTCCAGATCAGATTCAGATTCAATTTTTAGAGACATGATAGAGAAGAAGAGGATCTCTAGATCTAGCTTGAGTGGATATCGGTAGAGGCCAGGCACTTGTATGGCTAGATCCAGAACCTTTCACTACTTACAGGATCATCAACGGGTAATAGGATTACCCACTTCAAGGTAAATTAAATCTAATTTAATTTATCTAAATTTATTTTAATTTTTAAAATAATAATAATTAGATTTAAAATATTCCAAATTTGATATAGATCAAAGAGTAAAAATTTTTGAAATACATCTCTTGATCTGATCAAATCTGAACGAACCTAGACCGAAAAATCAAGATTTTCCTTCAACTGGTATCAGAGCCCAGGTTCTAAAAGTATTTAGATCAGATTTTAAATTTATTTTAATTAGAAAATAAGTGATTTTAGATGTCACATGAGATGTGATCAGATCTAAAATTAGAAAAAATTAAAATTAAATGATTTGGATCTAAGATTAGAAAATATGCATGACTAGTTCTAAAATAGAATAGTTCTATAGAATAGTCTTATATGTTTTCAATTTAATTTGATTAAATCATATTTTAGATTAATTTATTTACTATTTTTTGATATTATAATGGTTATAATAATATCTAAAAAATAGCAAATAAAAATTATTTAATTTTAAATATCATATGAGATATGATTGATGCATGTCTAGACTAGTTGTAGAATAGTTCTACATAATTGTCTAGATTAGAATTTATTTTGATTAGATCAATTTAAATCTAATTTTTTAGATTATTATGAGATAATTTAGATCTAAAAAATATGCATGATTCGATACATGAGATGTATGCAAAATATGCCATGATTAGATCTAATTTGTATATGAGATATATGATATAGATCTAAAACTATTTTGTAGTATTGCATGTTCCTGATTAAGGCGTTCCTCTTGGCCGTCCGGTCATAAGAATGAAGAAGGGTTTAAAGGCCCTCTCTTCCATTCGATGGGGTGTTCTTATGATGTGTAGGGGTGCTGCGTGTTCGTCCTTAATCAGAAACCCAAAACTTACTTTCTGCAAAACCCTAGATCCTGAAACCCTAGGATTTATTGTGCATATTTTGTTTATGAACCCTACTTAATTAAAAATTAAGATTATGAAATATTAATTAGGTCTAAAATTAAGAATTTCAGATCTAAGACATATTCATAATACTGGGTTCGGGCTTGGGTAGCTCAATTAGGTCTAAGCGGTTGATCAAACCGAATCAAGAGTTGGTTAGATGGGATCAACAATGCTTAAATTGACCAGCCTAATAGGATTAAGTCTGGGTCAAGATCGAGTCACGATCAAGCAAGACCTAATTAGGCTCAGAGGTTAGAGTCTGGATTGTAGGCTAACCCAATTGGTTCTGACTCAATAATTTGGTGTCTAAGGTAAGTTTGGCACATACGACCGACTGGTTTTTAATTGGAAGCTACTCGACCTGAATGCATTCTTGTACGAGTTAATGGCATATTCCTTCCACCGATCTCACTTACCTGGCCATATCTGTTGACACAGTTCTGATCTGAGGTGGTCAATAATCCGAGCTAACCCATGCCACTAGGTTAGTCATAATTGTTATGACTATGACCAAGTCTAGTTTAATGAGACCTGAATCAATTCTCCCTAAGAAAAGATTAAGTCTGAGGTCTTCCACCATTGTAGATGTGCGGGCCCTTCCCGGGGTTGATTGTTCTCGACTGGATACAGTGGCTCAGTTGCACCGAAAAGACGCAACCATGTCTATTAGGCATTGGATGCTATGGGCTGGAGGATGAGTTGGGCTCAATATTCTGGATACGGTGAGAGACTCAATTAGGAACCCAGTCTATGCAAATGGTGGGTCTGACTTAACTAAGGAGTGGATCAATATTCTGGATACGGTGAGATTCATGAATTAGAGATCCAAGTTTGGGTGCACCATGATTAGAGAATCATTGAACAAGAGTTGTTCACTCATTGGCTAACCCATCACCAATAACTGTTAGGTGAGGTGATGAGTCAGTTGGTGAGACCGCACCACCCACTAGAAATCATTAATCGTGAAGATTTTTGCATCTCTACAGAGGGAGTGTAGGGATCCAAAAAAATAGTGGGAGCTAATTTGTTTAAAAATAAAATCCCTAAATAAATTGGTCAAGTCATAAATTACAGTATCTAACTAGAATCTTTGACTCTCTACAGGAAAATGTCTGCGTCCAACCCATTAGGCACGTATCCTGGACACACATAGACTGACCAAACCCAATTATAAAGATTGGCTCAGGAACTACAAAATCATTTTGGGTTCCGAGAAGTTAACCCATGTTTTTGGATCCAGGACCCTCCCACCTTACCAGCCCGTCCATCCACTTGAACAGAGAGCGTCTCTGAAAAAAATGGATAGACGAAGATAATAAGGCCAGATATTACATGTTGGGCTCGATGTCTGATGAGCTCCAGCGCCAACATGAAGATATCGGGACTGCTCGCCAAATGTTGGCTCACCTGTAGGAGATGTTTGGTGAACAGAGTCGCGCAGCCAAATATCAAGTCACGAAATGACTTTTTAAGGCTAAGATGCGTGATGGGCAGTCAGTCCAAGATCACTGTCTGACAATGATCAAGGACATGGAAGAGCTTGAGAAGCTCGGTGTGAAGTTAGACTTGGACCTGCAGAACGATATTATTCTGCAATCCTTGACTGATGCATATGGGCAATTCATCATGAATTACCACATGCATAAACTTCAAAATTCCTTGGCCGAATTAATGAATATGCTGGTTACCGCTGAGCTTTCTATGAAAGGTTCTAAAGGCTCAGTTCTTGCTATGGAACGGACTTCTTCCAAAAGAAAGTCTTATGGAAAGAAAAAGAAGTCTGTGAAAAAGCAGAAAGGTGGAAGGATCAAAGAAGAAGAAGGCAGAGCCGAAGAAAAAGGCCGATGTCAAAGGAAAGTATTTCCATTGCAACAGCGACGGCCATTGGAAGCGGAACTGCCCTACTTACCTGGCCACCCTGAAGAACAAGAAGGAAGGTCCTTCTGGAGGTATGCTCGTTATTGAGTCTAACCTTACGATTTCTTCTGCATCCAGTTGGGTGCTTGACTCTGGTTCTAGTGCTCATCTGTGCACTTCCATGCAGGGTCTTGAGGATAGCAGGAGGCTGAGGGATGGAGACATGATCCTACGCATCGGTAATGGAGCAAGAGTTGCTGCAGTAGCCGTGGGAACATACCCTCTTCGATTACCATCTGGTTTAGACTTAGTTTTGAAAGACTGTTATTATGTGCCTGCAGCTAGCAGAAATTTGATTTCTATTTCATGCTTAGCACAAGAAGGCTATGTGATTACCTTCTTTAAGGACCATTGTAACATTCTTTATGAAAGAAATAAAATTGCAAATGGTTTCCTTATTAATGGTCTTTATCAGCTACATATTGATGTACCTGTTCTAACTATCGAGCAAAACGTGAATGCCAAACGACCTAGGGATAGTCCAAATGACAGATATCTATGGCACCTGAGATTAGGTCATATAGCAGAAGATAGGATCAACAAATTGGAGAAAAATGGGCTATTGAGTCCATTGACTTTCGAGTCATATCCAACTTGTGAATCTTGTCTTCAAGGCAAAATGACTAAACTCCCTTTTGTTGGACATGGGGAGAGGGCCACAGATCTCCTTGCCCTAGTACATACAGATGTGTGCGGCCCATTTGATGTGCCGGCTAGAGGCAATTTTGTCTACTTCATTATCCTTTATCCGATGATCTGTCTAGGTATGGGTATGTGTATCTTATGAGACACAAGTCTGAAGCTTTTGAAAAGTTCAAAGAATTCAGACATGAAGTAGAAAAACAAACTAGAAAACCCATTAAGGTTCTTCGATCAGATCGAGGAGGTGAATACCTTAGCCAAAAATTCCTAGACTATCTCAAGGATAATGGCATAGTCTCTCAATGGACTCCACCAGGAACACCTCAACTCAACGGAGGTTTCAGAACGAAGAAAAATCGGACTCTATTGGATATGGTTCGATCCATGATGAGCTTCACAGACCTCCCTGATTTTCTTTGGAGGACATTCATTGTTAACTTCAATTTATCTACTGAATAGGGTTCCCTCTAAAACCGTTCCTACCACACCGTATGAGATATGGCATGGTAAGAAATCCAAGTCTGAGTCATCTCAGAATTTGGGGTTGTCCGGCTCATGTCAAAAGACAACAAGCGGACAAGTTAGAGTTTAGGTCCTTTAGAGCTCGATTCATAGGATATCCTAAAGAGTCATTAGGATACTATTTCTACATTCCAGAAGACCACAATGTGATTGTGAGTCGACATGCCATCTTTCTTGAAAAATAGTTTATTCAAGATAGCGGCATTGGAAAGCAGATTAAGCTTGATGAGAAAGTCTCACAAGTACAACGAGCTAAGGACCAATTGGAACCAAATCAGGTTGAGCCAATAAGAACACTACCTCCTCCACCTCGTAGATCGAAAAGAGTTTTCCGTCCCCCTGAAAGATACTTAGGTATTATTTCAGAGGAAAGTAGAGAAAATGTTCCTCGTAGGTAATGGTGCTCATGGTGATGATCCCAAAACCTACAATGAGGCGATATCAGATATCGACTCCGAGAAATGGCTAGAGGCAATGCAGTCAGAAATTGACTCGATGCACTCAAACCAAGTCTGGACCTTGGTAGATCCACCAGAAGGTATAGTACCTATTGGGTGTAAATGGATCTTCAAGAGAAAGATTGGTGCAGATGGAAATGTGGAGACATTCAAGGCTAGACTAGTGGCAAAAGGTTATAGTCAACGTGAAGGCATTGACTATCAGGATACCTTTTCTCCAGTGGCTATGCTAAAATCCATCCGCACATTGCTTGCCATTGCAGCCTATTTCGATTATGAAATATGGCAAATGGACGTGAAAACGGCATTCTTAAATGGATATCTTGAGGAAGATATCTATATGGAACAGCCGCTAGGTTTCACATCCAGTGATACTGATCACAAGGTTTGCAAGCTGCAAAGGTCCATATATGGACTTAAGCAAGCATCTCGGAGCTGGAACACTCGTTTCAATGATGTGATCAAAATGTTTGGTTTCATCAAAAATGAAGAGGAACCATGTGTCTTTCAAAAAGGGTCAGTGGGAGCGCTGTTGTCTTCCTCGTATTGTACGTGGATGACATCCTCCTTATTGGGAATGATATTCCCATGATTGACAACAGTCAAATTATGGTTGTCCAAGGAATTCTCCATGAAAGACCTAGGTGAAGCATCCTTTATTCTAGGAATTAAGGTCTATAGGGATAGACCGAATAGGATGCTAGGACTTTCACAGAAGATGTACATAGAGAAAGTACTAAAGAGGTTTAGTATGGAAAACTCTAAGAGGGGATTAATACCCTTCAGACATGGTATTCATCTTTCCAAGAAGATGTGCCCTAGCACACCTGAGGAAATAGAACGCATGAGCAAGATCCCTTATGCTTCTGCAATAGGGAGCCTCATGTATGCCATGCTATGTACACGACCTGATATAGCCCATGCTGTGAGTGTCACAAGCAGATATCAGTCAAATCCAGGTGAAGAACACTGGACTTCTGTGAAATGTATCCTTAAGTACTTGAGAAGAACTAAGGATATGATGTTGGTCTTTGGTAACGGAGAACTCCAAGTCTAGGGATACACAGACTCGGATTTCATGTCCGATATAGATGATCGAAAGTCGACATCTGGGAGTCTGTTTGTGTGCAATGGTGGTGCTGTCAGCTGGAAGAGTTCCAAGCAAACTGTGATAGCAGATTCCACCATGGAAGCAGAATATATCGCTGCATCAGAGGCTGCGAAGGAAGCATTCTGGTATAAGAAGTTTGCTGCAGAAATTGGAGTAATGCCATCAGATGCCATTCCTCTGTACTGCGACAACAATGGCGCCATAGCCCTTGCTAAGGAGCCGAGGTCTCACCAAAAATCCAAGCACATTGAGCGGCGATACCACCTCATCCGCGATTACCTTGAGAAGGGTTACGTCGAGGTCAAGAGAGTCAACTCCACAGATAATGTGGCAGACCCACTTACAAAGCCATTGGGCCAGCAGAAGATCGAAGCCCACCTTGAGAAGATGGGACTTAGACTTGTAGCCAATTGGTTTTAGGACAAGTGGGAGATTGTTAGATATATGTGCCCTAGAAGCCAGAATTGGCTGACACTTGTAATACACTTCTAGGGGCAAAATTATAATTTTGACTAATATCAATAAAATGGGTTATTTTCTATCACATATGTGTATTTAGTGTCTGTGATACATCCTTTGAGTTAATGGTAATGATAATTCATATTTTCAAGAGTTGAAAATTTAAGACATGAATAATCATTATTAACTCATAAAATGCTCCCGACCATAGGATCATCACGAGGATGGTGATTGATCCGAAAGGTTGGTGTACAATCGCTTCTCTTTAGTAGATGAGTCTTGAGTCTATGGTGTGGAGACACCGAAGCGAGAGTATAGGTACTCGTTAGAGAACGAGGGCACTGAGCGTGACCATCCTCGAGTAGTCATTAGGGAGTCTACCTTCTCGTCAATGACTGACTCGATGCTGCAGTAGTGTGTCTGATTCTTTGACCTGAGATGCATCGGTAGTTCACCTTGAGGGTGTTATAGTTTGACTACACCATTACTCGATCTCCTAGCCATATGGAACCCTGAGGTGTATGTTGGCTATAGCATGTTCATTATAGGAACTGGATAGCATCAAGATGGAATCTATCTACCTTGGTGGTAGAGGAGCAGCCCTATGATGATCATGAGAATCAAGTCCAGAAGCCCATGGCCATGGCAGAGTGAAATAATAGAAAGAGTTTCTATTTAGCTTTTCACATTGGACTTGAAATCGAATGATTACATCATATGACAGAGACTAGGATTTGACGAGTTCACCTTAACCCTAATCTGATCGGAGCTCAAGATAGAAGAACTTAATCACATAGATAGCTGCACCAAGAGGTTCACATTCAGCTCTGATGGGTTGCCACCATATACTGCTAGGTGTCACTGGTGGATTTTGGGAGCAATTAGAATGATTTAGATGATCGATCATTCTAGCTGTTCGAATCAAAAGAGTTCTGATCCATCGAAAGGAGTTTCGATGATGTCGATGATAGAGATCATGACATATCCTATTACCATATAGAACTGAACCTAACTGGATCACACAAATAAGGGTTTGAATCTGGTGATCATCAATTGAACTGATCCAGTTCAATTGATCTGAATGAGATTCAATTAGGTTCAAGGAAATCGTGCTAGCACTCGATTGAACCTAACGTTCTTCTTTTACTATCATAAATAAGTTGTCCTGACTGAGCCAAAGAAGTTTGTGCTTATTTAGAGGCCTTCACTTTGTCTGACTGGAGCTTGTCCAAGTCAGAAAAGGTTGTCTTATTTTGTAAGACATTACCTGCCATTTTTGGTCACCTGCCATTTCTCGTTCTTTGACTTTGGTCAAAAGTTGACCTTTGACTGATCAAATGTTGACCATTGATACTTTGACTTTTGTCCATGTGTCATGCACCTATTGGAGAGCTGGTGGGGGCCTATCCCCCTACCAGAACCTGGCAAGGAGGAGGGCGCATGCCACCCTTGGCGTGTGCCCAAGCTGGAGGCGCCCAGGAGTCCCTGTTGGACAGAAACTCCATCTCCTTTTTGGATTCCAATTAGAGTTCTCCTAAGAACCAACTTTGACTGATCTTAGGCACCCTCTAAGGAGGAATCTAGGGGACTCTATTTTCACCAATCAGATTTAGATCTGATTTCACAAAGGGTTGTGATTGGTTGGGAAGAAGAGGAGTTGGATCATGCTTAATCTATAAATAAGACCCTGCGCCCAACTCAAAGATTGGAATAACAAGTCTCCATGCCCCAAGGCTGCTTCTCCTCTCCTCCTCCATGCCAAACCCACCTTCTCCCTCTCCTCTCCATGTCCAAAAGGAGTTTTGGACCTTGGTTGGTGCGATCCAGATGAGAGAAAGGCGACTGAAAGCTAGAAGGCTGTGTTGCTGCAAAGGACAACTACTGATCTTCAAAAGGAGTTTTGAAGATCCTTCAGATCAGATCCAGATCTAATTTTTGAAGACGTGATAGAGAAGAAAAGGATCTTCAAATCCAGCTTGAGTGGATACCGATAGAGGCCAGACACTTACATGGCTAGATCCAGAACCTTCCGCTGCTTATAGGATCATCAACGGATAATAGGATTACCCACTTCAAGATAAATTAAATTTGATTTGATTTATCTAAATTTATTTTAATTTCTAAAATAATAATAATCAGATCTAAAATATTTCAAATCTGATATGGATCAAAGAGTAAAAATTTTTGAAATATATCTCTTGATCCGATCATATCTGAATGAACTTGGATCGAAAAATTAAGATTTTCTTTCAGGTAAAACCAGAAGCTCGTGGGGGTTCTTTTTGACTTGCTTAATTGAGTACATCAGTCCAGTGGAAGATAATGGATGGGTTTTCATGTCTGACAGATAAAAGATAATATTCTTTGAGTATTTACTATAATATGCATTAATGTTTAAATATTTTCTTGTTGTATTATAGGATTTGATCGAGACATTTGATTGTGTGGTCCTGGCAGCAGAGTAGCGAATCTACATTCGACATTTGTATGCCAATTTTAGGGATAAAGGACAGGGATAAAGCCTTAAAAGATGATTTATGGATGGCAGCATCTGCATATATAGAACATGACTTCAACATTTCTATGGAGAAGCTTAAGCTAAAGTCAAAATCAGCTTATGAATATGTGGCCTCCATTAATAAGGATACATGGGCAAGGCGTATATTCAACCAAAGATGCAAGGTAGATTTAATAATGAATAACCTATATGAGTCATTTAACTTCTATATTATGGATGCTAGGGATAAGCCAATTTTGACCATGATAGAGTGGATAAGAATGACACTTATATAGAGATTTCAATTGAAAAGAGATGGCACTTTATATATTGAGTGGAACATAACACCAAGTGCTCAAAGGTAGTTTGAAGGTGAGAAAGTAGCATCTAATATTTGTAAGCCCACTTATGTTGGAAATATGGTATATCAGGTTAGTTGTTCGAATAGGACATTTTGTGTTGACTTAAACTAGTGGATTTGTGGATGTAACAAATGGGGGCTCATGAGTATTCCATGTAAACATGCCATTTTTGCCATATATCCATCAAAGCAGATGCCAGAGCTGTATGTAAGTCATTATTATAAGAAAGAGACCTTTATAAAGGCCTATAAGCCTATGATTTATCCTGTTCCTAGTGAGGAATAGTGGGTAAAGACAAGTTTTGAGCTTCTTGATCCACCAACAGTTAAGAAGCAACAACCTAAAAAGCAACCCGAGGTCAGAGTTAGATTCCATTCTATTAAATGTTCAAATTGCTTATAATGTGGGCACAATTACAAAACATGTAAGATGCCAAGAAGGCCGAATCTGAAAATCAGAAAAAATAAAAAGAGAAAAGATATGGATAGAGAGGTAAGATCTACCATTATCAAGTTTTAATTTATGATATAAGTTATTTATATAGAAATATGATGTGCAGGTTCGAGGTGAAGCTAATGCAAGTTGTGGCCCCACAAATGTTAAAAACACCACTGGGTTTGGTCTAGTGTACAAGGTCAAGAATGTAGCTTTTGATTCATGACGTATAGTTTTATAGTTAACTAACAATGTATATATGTTCTTTTTTTTAGGATCCTGGGAGAAAGAAGAGATCAAAATTTATAGCTAGAAGAGGTAGACGAGCTCCCAACTCAAGTGCCAGTGTTGTGGGTCAAGGAATCATTTTAAGCCAAGAAAGCAATCTCCCAACTCAAGTGCCAGTGCTGTGGGTCAAGGAATCATTTCAAGCCAAGAAAGCAATCTCCCAACTCAAGAGAGCAATCATCCTGGTCGTAAATGAAATTGAATCTATGAAGGGGAGAACTAAGAGAGTTTTCAATGTAACAAATCAGCTCTATGTTTTGTGTTTTGTGGATGTATTATGACACAGTGATACAATTTTAAACTGGATTTCTATGAAGGGGAGAACTAAGAGAGTTTTCAATGTAACAAATCAGCTCTATGTTTTGTGTTTTGTGGATATATTATGACACAGTGATACAATTTTAAACTGGATTTCTAAGTTTTGTAATTTTTTTAGTTTTGTTGAATGTGAAAGTGGATTTATATATTTTGTATATTATCCAATTTGTTGAATGTGAAGTTAGGGTCATTGTGAAGTTAGGATTATAGTTGAATAACAGCCTTTTCAGGGACCTATTTAGGAGAACATTTTCTTCTAATTACATCTGGATGGATTGTTGATTTTATGGTGTATCAGATGTATAGACCTATATTTAGCTTGATTGCTTCATGTATTCTAGAGAATAGATCATCATCATTTGGACTTGTGTCTCTCATTCAATCTACTTGGCTTCCCCTAGCTTATAAGACATATTTTCTAGTTTAATGCTAGTGATCATATGACTGTCACCTATATCCGACCAACTAGCATGGACATAGTGTTATATAAATAACCTTGAACGCTTTGAAACTACATAGCATATGCTCCAGACATGATGTTGACTTGTTTATTTTGCATAATTCATATTACTTGGATTACTGGATGCTGTGTAATCTGATTAACAGAGGGAAGGTGCTTGATAGCTCTTGTAGATTATTTTAGAAATAAAGCAGCATTTCACTGATCCTATACGTTCTATTGGAACATGGAAGAAAACTGGAATAGATAATCTGTAAGTGGTATTTATGGAATAAAGCAGCATTTCTATTGCATTTTACATACTATTTTTGTCTCATCACTAGCATTTGCAAGTTTCTGTGAATCTGTAAACCTGTAATACATAATCTTGTGCCACTTAAAAGCAATCTATAATAATCTTGTGCCATTTAAAACATCAATGTGCCAGCAGAGATACATTAATAGATAATGCTAAATACAATCTTGTTAAGCGAAATACATAATCAAAATGTGATACAATATGGTTTCAGATTAAAAATCCTTACAAGGAGCAAATACAGTATTATGACAAGGATGTTTGACAAAATGGTACATTAGGCATATAGGCTAAGAAAATCAGCAAAAACATGATTGAAAAACCAAAAACACCAAACATATTACATATGTTCCTATTTTTCCAAATATTAGCTTGTCCTTTTATATCAGCCACCTACTTTTCAAGGTCAGATATCTTATATTCCAAACTTTCCTTCTCCACCTGCAAGACTTACTTATCAGCCTTCAATCAGTCAATCCTTTTCTGTAATTTATGGATAATCTTGAATGCATGCTAATTTCGCTTTGGATCTAACCATTGAAAATAGTTGCAACCTCCATCAATCTAAGAAAAAAACAACCACAGCTGCAATACGGAATGGTAGATGTCCACAATCCTCAAATTGAGTAAAACAAATAAAAAAAAATTCCTAACCTCATAATTAGGGCATGCCCAAAATCTTCTTCCTAGATTTGTAGATGTCCACGATGTCTTCACCACTGCTACAAGATGGCAATGGCACATCTTTGGGGTTGCACTAATGGCGGACGGTTTCCACGTGCTCAATGAAGACGAACTCATATCTAGTTTGTCTGAAACCTAGGCAGATAGAGGGATAGAGATAGCAGCAAACTAAAAAGTGGAAAGAAATACCTATTAATGGCAGGAAGTTTGGCGCCAAATTGGGAGAGGTTTAAGTTAGGCAAAAAAAACCATTTTTTCTGACCATATAAGCCATTTACGTTAAACATTATACCACGTAATCACTGACAGGAGCCTCAGACCCAAACTAGGTCACTAGAATTGCAATGTTTTGTTAAATATAGGGTTGACATTACTGAAATTTTAAGTATAGGGGGGTATCTACAAAACTAATGAAAATGCAGGAGGTTATTTATTAATTATCCTAATTTATTTATTAATTTATCTTTATTCTTTAATAATTAATATTTTTAAGTTATCTTTTATAGAAAAGAAGATCATGAATGAAAAAAACTTAATTTATGGATCAAAACAAAAAAAGATTGGAGCAAATCAGACCTAAATTGGACCCAAAATGAAGATTTAAAGAAAAAAATAAAATAAAATAAAATAATAATAAAAAGGCCCAAAAATCATCCCATTAGGCATGCCGGTGCATGGTGAACTGACTGGCTGGTCCACAAAATTAGGCACAAACCGGCCAGCTCAGCAGGCGCAGCAAGTCAGAGAGTGCCGTGTGGCATGCATGAAACCTTAAGGGGTTTACAGAAAATCCCATGCGGCCTATGGGGGTAAAAAGGTAATTTCAAGTGGTGTGGCACGATGCGATTAGTGGAGGTCTTCGGTGAGGCTGGTTCATAGTGGTCTACAGCTATAGGAAAGCACCATCCAATGGTAGGTGTTCATCCTGGTGAGGATCCAATGGCCACATTATTTCCTGGTCTGATTTGAATAGTGCCTAGTGATTTGGCATGATCCGATGGTCCCCGTTCGCGCTAATGAAGATCCAACGGTCAGGAGAGTTCTTCGACTTGATTCAGGTGATATCAATGCAATCCAACGATCCAAAATCCTCTGATCAAGTAAACCAACGGTCCAGAATAAATTCAAGCCCTGATGAAGCTATCAGCGATCGATTTTGACCAGATTTGAGCTGTTTGAATTCAATTTGATAACTAGAATCCTTCACAGGGAGCAAAATTTGATCCAAACTTATTTTCTTTGATTTTTCTCCATTTTTAACTCAAATTCCTTTTATTTTTCCTCTAAAAAAAGCCCTTCCTTGAGACCTAATGAGCCATCAACCCTCTAAAGCCCTCCTTTGACCTAAAAATCTCTCTCTTCCTATTTCTCTCTCTCTAATCCTTCTTTCTTCAAGCTTTTCTCTTTCTTTCTTCAACAAACTATAAAATTCTTCTATTTCTCCACCAAAACTCCTCTCTTGCTCATGATCTGTACAACCAGTTGCTGTCTAGGATCTTCTACAAAGCTCTAAAGATGAAGACTTCAGTGAGAAGCTTCTTAATGGCTGGTTGATCGACTTGTTCTCAGGAGATCATTGTGATCTTATTTTAATGGTATTTTTTATTTTTTTCATCTTTTATATTTTTTTTAATATGCAATAAAGATTGTTCTTCTTTATTATATCTTTTTATCTTTATTTTCTTACATAAGATTGATCTAGAATAGTTTATAACTCTTGGAATGAGCCGTGATCTATGAGTATAGTTTATGCTCTTAGAATAAATTATATTTAGATTAATTATTTTATTCTATCTAAATTAATTTAGATTAGTCTATAATTTTAAGGGATGGACTGTGATCTAAGGATATAGATCGTACTCTCTAAGATAGGTTATATCTTTATTGATTAGCTATCAATTATAGCATATTAAAAAGAATACCAGCTGTCAGATAAGAGATCAAATAAGATCCTGAGAATTAATTTCTATACCTGCAACTTCACTTTAATTAATTTGCTATTTATTTACTTTTCTAATTAATTTAAGTAGCCTTTTAATTAATCAACTTTTAATTAATCTTAATCTTGCTTCTTTTTAAATTATTTAAATATAATTAACATGATCTCTGAGGATACGATCTCAACAATCCTATATATATAGTAGTGAGTTAGGTTTTATTTTTGACCACCTACGATAGCGATCAAATTTTGATGCTGTTGTCGAAGACCGGCATAGATGCTAATTTCTTTTTATTTCTTTATTTCTTTTATAAATAAAAAATAATTCCAACAAACACACAAAATTTTTAGTGTCGTTGCTGGGGATGGCATGAGTATTAAAATTTTTTATTTTCTTATACATAAATTATAAATAATTTTTTATTTTTCTTAAAATATTGCCTACTAACTTTTTTTGTAAAAAAAAGAAAAAGAGCAAAAAAAAGAATAGGGCAAGGAGAAAAGCTTCCAAGTTTTCTTGGTGAGATCAATCCTAATCCTAGATTTTTTAAATTATTTACTTTATTTTTATATTTATTTAAAAATATTTACTTAAACCTAATTAAAAGCTTCATGACAAGAGTAGAAATCTTAATTATTTAGAGCATCCATCATATTAGTTTTATTTTTATTTTTTTTTATTGGTGATCGCTGGAGACATGGTGAACATTTCAAGTTCAATCAATTTCATGCATCTAATTTAGTTGCATAAAATCCCTTGTCTAAAAGTGATTATGCATATTCATTTTTAAATTAATTTAAGAGCAACACCCAATTAATCAACATAAGGTGGGGATTTGATTACCCTTTCTTGGCCCATAAACAACCAACCAGCATCCTGCATTGACTTAAGCCTTTAATTTTAAAATCAATTAGACATCTATCCTAGGAATTTGAGCTTATTAGGATAAGAAATCCTAAAAGTTGGACCGAATTAGGATTAGTTAATTTGACTGATATCTAAAGAAAGTAGTTTAGGGATTACATCTTGAAGAAAGATGATTACTTAATTGATTCTGTTAGCTTACCTAGTCAAAATAATTAGTGTCTAAGGTAAGCAACAGGAGGACTTCCACTAATCTTATACTTATCTGGCCAGTTGAGTAGCTGATCTTATATTTGGAGGGGTTGAAAGTGATCTTGATAGTTAGAAACTATTTAGATTCAGGATAACTCTTAATCAGGATTGATTGTCCAACTTGATTGCTAACCAATATTAAATCTAACTTAATTAATTTTTTACTTTCTTCTTAGTTTTAGGACTTCTTAGGATCTCTTCTCTCTTTCTTCTCCTTTTCTCTCCAAAAATAAAATAAAATAAAAGTAAAATAAAAAAAATAACTAAATTAAAAATAATAAATAAAATAAATAAAATAAATAAAAAATATAAAATAATTTTAAAAATAATTAAATAATTAAAAAAAATTAAAAATCTAAAATAATTCTAAATCACACGTTAGGGTTACACTAGTATATGCACGATAGGAGATCACTTTTTCTGATCGAGTTGAACCCAATCATAAAATTGAATGGCTAAATCATATTAAATCTAATAGTCAAATGACCAAAAATCTTAGAGAAATACCTAGGTAGATGAAAAAATATTTTATTTCTTCCACCGATAACCCATTAATTTGTATCCAATTATCTAATATCCATGCTATCCATAATGAGATCAAGCCGACCATAATTCAAATGCTTCCATCTTTCTATGGGAACACCAATGAAGATCCTTACAAGCATATGGATGAATTTTTAGAAATCTATTCTATAGTGAAAATTCAAAATTTAACTGATGATGCTCTTACACTAATTTTATTCTCTTTTTCATTAAAAGACAAAGCCAAGCACTGGCTTAGCACAATAGGAAGATCCATCCAAACTTGAGCTAAATTACAATATGAATTTCTTAAGAAATTTTATCCCATAGGCCAAACCAACACCATGAGGCAAGCTATCACTGGATTTGCTTAGCTTTCAGAAGAATAAATTCATGAGGCATGGGAAAGACTTGAGGAACTTCTTAAAAAATGTCCATATCATGATCTATCTAAGTGGCAAATCATTCAATCTTTGTATGCGGATTTAGAAGATCAATATAAATAAATGGTAGATGCATCTTGTGGAGGTGCATTCTATTAGATATGTGTACCCTAGAAGCCAAAATTGGCTGACACTTGTAATACACTTCTAGGAGCAAAATTATAATTTTGACTATAAATAATAAAATAGGTTATTTTCTATCATATATATGTATTTAGTGTCTGTAATACATCCTTTGAGTTAATGGTAATGATAATTTTTATTTTTAAGAGTTAAAAATTTAAGACAAGAATTTTCATTATTAACTCATAAAATGCTCCTGATCGTAGGATCATCATGAGGATGATGATTGATCCAAAAGATTAGTGTATAATCACTTCTTTATAGTAGATGAGTCTTGAGTCTATAGTGTAAAGACATCAGAATGAGAGTATAGGTACTCGTTAGAGAATGAGGGCACTGAGCTTGACCACCTCGAGTGGTTATAAGGAAGTCTACCTTCTCATCGATGACTGACTCGAAGCTGCAGTGGTGTATTTGATTCTTTGACCTGAGGTGCATCGATAATTCACCTTGAGGGTGTTATAGTTTGACTACACCATGACTCAGTCTTCTAGCCATTGGAAATCTTAAGGTGTATGTTGGCTATAGCATGTTCATTATAGAAATTGGATTGCACCAAGATGGAATCTATCTACCTCGGTGGATGAGGAGCAGCCCTATGATGATCATGAGAATCAAGTCCATAAGCCAATGGGCATGGCAGAGAGTGAAATAATAGAAAGAATTTCTATTAAGATTTTCACATCGGACTTGAATCGAATGATTAAATCATATGATAGAAATTAGGGTTTGACGAGTTCACCTTAACCCTAATCTGATCGAGGCTCAAGATAGAAGAACTTAATCACACAAGTAGCTGCACTGAGAGGTTCATCTTCAGTTTTGATGGATTGCCACCATATACTGCTAGGTGTCACTGGTGGATTTTGGGAGTAATTAGAATGATTTAGATGATCGATCATTCTAGTTGTCAGAATCAGAAGAGTTCTGATCCATCAAAAGAAGTTTCGATGATGTCGATGATAGAGATCACGATATATCCCATTACCATATAGAACTGAACCTAATTGGATCACACAAACAAGGGTTTGGATCTGGATATCATCAATTGGACTAATCTAGTTTAATTGATTTGAATTAGATTCAATTAGATTCAAGGAAATCATGCTAGCACATGATTGAACCTAACATTCTCCTTTTTCTATCATTAAAAGTTATCTCGATTGAGCCAAATAAGTTTGTGCTCACTCAGATACTTTTACCTGATTTGACTGGAGCTTGTCTAGATCAGAAAAGGATTGTCTTAATTTATGAGATAAATTTAAGACAATACCTACCATTTTTCGTCACCTGCTAATTCTTGTCCTTTGACTTTGGTCAAATATTGACCTTTGACCCTTGGACATCTGCCCATGTGTCATGCACTTATTGGAGAGCAGATAGGGGCTTGTCCCCTCTCTAAAAATTGAAAAAGAAGGGGCACATGCCTAGGATGGTGTGTGCCCATGGATAGGGACGCCTGGAGTCCCATACGGATGGGACTCCAGGTTGCTTCTTGGATTCAAATTAGGTGACCCTCACCTATAGACTTTGACTAGTCTTAGATGCCATCTTAGGATGAATCTATGGGTCTCTCATCTAATTGGATCAGGTGATATCATCCCATCAATCAAATTTAGATCAGATTGAATGAAGCAACGTGATTGGCCGGGGTGATGTGGTACTGCATGGCGCAGTAGGGTTTATATAAAGATCTGTCTGTGCCCACTTTACACAGACTTCTCTCCTAGCCCATGCCCTAAGGCTGCTCCTCTCCCTCCTCCATTCCACCTTTTTAATCCTCTCTCTTCTCTCCATGCCCATGGCAGTTGGGCTTCAGATTAGTGCGAGTCAGGCAAGAAAAGGCTGACAAAATAGGAAGAAGGCAGCACTGTTGCAAAGACGATGGGTGATCTTTAGAAGAAGTTTTGAAGATCCTCCAAATCAGATCCAGATCTAATTTTTGGAGAAAAGAAACAAAAGGAGAAGATCTCTAGATCTAGTCTGAGTGGATACCGATAGAGGCCAGGCGCTTGCGTGGCTAGATCCAGAACCTTAGGCAATCAGCAGATCATCAACAGGTAATTAGACTACCCAAAATCAAGGTAAAATTAATTTAGATTTAATTTAATTTAATTTTTTTATTTATCAGATTATAAAATTAAATCTAGAAAATGTTAGATCTGATTAAGATCTAAGAGAAAATTTTTGAAATACGTCTCTCGATCCAATCAGATCTGAACGAACTTGACCTCAAAAAATCAGGATTTTTCTTTAACTGGTATCAGAGCCAGGTTCTTATAAAATTTATTTAGATCTAATTTAATCTAATAAATTTATGATTTTAGATATCACATGAGATGTGATTAGATCTAAAATTAAAAAATTAAAAAGTTAAAATTAATTAATCTAGATCTAATATGTATGAGATACATAACTAAACTAGGAATAGAATTATTCTATGTGTAGTCTAGTATAATCATAATTTTTATTTGATTAAATATAATTTTTAGATCTATTTATTTACTATTTTTTAATTTTATAAATGTGATAATCAGATCTAAAAATAGAAAATAAATTTAATTTAATTTGTTCATATGAGATATGATTGTTGCATGTTTAGACTAGTTGGAGAATAGTTCTACAATAGGATCTAGATTAAATTTTATTTGATAAGATCAAATTTAAATTTAATTTTTTAGATGATTATGAGATAATTTAAATCTAAAAGCATGCATGATACATGAGATGTATGCAAAACATGTTTTAATTAGATCAATTTTCTTATATGTGATATATGCTTAGATCTAATTAGTTTTTGTAGATTAGTTGTATTTCTGATTAAGGCGTTCCCCTTGGCCGTCCGATCATAAGAATAAAGTAGAGCTTAAAGACTTTCTCCTTCCATTTGATGGGGTGTTCTTATGATGTGTAAGGGTGCTGCACATTCGTCTTGAATCAAAAATTAAAAACTTACTTTCTGCAAAAATCTAGATCCTGAAACCCTAGGATCTTATTTACATGTTTTATTTTTGAACTTAAACTTAATTAAGAATTAAGAATATGAAACATATTAGGTCTAAAATTAAGAATTTTTAGATCTAAGACATGTTCATAAAATTGGGTTCGAGCTTGGGTAGCTCAATTAGGTCTAACGGTTGATCAAACTGAATCAAGAGTTGGTTAGATGGGATCTACAATGCTTATATTGATCAGCCTAATAGGATTAAGTCTGGGTCAAGATCGAGTCACGTGAGTGATCGATCAAGCTAAGGCCTAATTAGGCTCAGTGGTTAGAGTCTAGATTGTAGGCTAATCCGATTGGTTCTGGCTCAACAATTTAGTTTCTAAGATAAGTTTGTTAAATTCGATCGACTGATTTTTAATTAGGAGCTACTCGACTTGAATGCATTCTTATCGAGTTAATGGCATATCCCTTTCGTCGGTCTAACTTATCTAGCCATGTTTGTTGACTCGGTTCTGATCTGAGGTGGCTAATAATCTGAGCTAACCCATGCCACTAGGTTAGTCATAATGGTTATGACTATGTCAAGTCTAGTTTAATGAGACCTAAATCAAATCTCCCTAAGAAAAGATTAAGTCTAAGGTCTTCCACCATTGTAGATGTGTGGGTCCTTTTTGAGGTTGATTGTTCTCGACTGGTTACAGTGGCTCAATTGCATCGGGAAGATGCAACCATGTCTATTAGGCATTGGATGCTACAGGCTGGAGGATGGATTGGATTCAATATTTTGGATATGGTGAGAGACTCAATTAGAAATCTAATCTATGCAAATGGTGGGTCTGACTTAACTAAGAAGTGGATCAATATTCCGAACACGATGAGATTCATGAATTAGAGACCAAGATCGGGTGCATCATGATTAGAGAATCATTGAACAAGAGTTGTTCACTTATTGGCTAACCTATCATCAATAACTGTTAGGTAAGATGATGAGTCAGTCGGTGGGACTGCACCATCTACTAAAAATCAGTAATCGTGAAGATTTTTGCATCTCTATAGAGAAAGTGTAGGGATTCGAGAAAATAGTGAAAGCTAATTTGTTCAAAAATAAAATTCTTAAATAAACTGGTTAAGTCTTAATTACAGTTGTTGAAGGAAAATTCTGATTTTCCGGTCCAGGTTCGTCCAGATCTGATTAGATCAAGAGATATATTTCAAAAATTTTTCTCTTGATCTCAATCAGATCTTGATATGTTTCAGATCTGATTCTTATTATTTTAACAAATAAAATAAAACAAGATAAATTAAATCAAATTCAATTTACCTGATTTGGGTAATCCTATTACCCTGTAGATGATCCTGATTGCAGCGGAAGGTTCTGGATCTTAGCCACGCAAGCGCCTGGCCTCTACCGGTATCCACTCGGGTTGGATCTGGAGATCCTCTTCTTCTCTATCACACCTCCAAAAATCAGATCTGGATCTGATCTGGAGGATCTTCAAAACTCTTTTGAAGATCTGCAGTCGTCCTTTTGCAGCAGCGCAGCCTTCTTGCTTTTGATCGCCTTTCCTTGATCTGAATCGCACCAAACTAAGTCCAAAACACTTTTGGACGTGGAGAGCAAGGGGAGAAGAGAGTATGGCATGGAGAAGGAGGGGAGAGGCAGCCTTGGACGTGGGAAATCTCTATTGAATTCACTTAGGATTAGGGTTGGGCGCAGGGTCTTATTTATAGACCTCTTGTGATCCAACTCCTCTTCCTCTCAACCAATCACAACCCTTTGTGAAATCAGATCTAAATCTGATTGGTTGAAAAAGAGACCCCTGGATTCCTCCTTAGAGGGCGCCTAAGACCAGTCAAACTGGATTCTTAGTAGAACTCTGATTGGAATCCAAAAGGGAGGTGGAGTCCTTGTCCAACAAGGACTCCTAGGCGCCTCCTACTTGGGCTCACGCCACCCTTGGCGTGCGCCCTTCTCCTTGCCAGGTTCTGGCAGGGGGACAGGCCCCCACCAGCTCTCCAATAGGTGCATGACATGTGGTCAAAAGTCAAAGGGTCAATGGTCAACGTTTGACCAGTCAAAGGTAGACTTTTGACCAAAGTCAAAGAACAAGAAATGGCAGGTGACCAAAAATGGCAGGTAATGTCTTACAAATAAGACAACCTATTCTGACTTGGACAACCTCCAGTCAGACCATATGAAGGCCTCTGATTGAGCACAAACTCCTTTGGCTCAGTCAGGACAACTTATTTATGATAGTAAAAGAAGAACGTTAGGTTCAATCGAGTGCTAGCACGATTTCCTTGAACCTAATTGAATCTCATTCAGATCAATTGAACTAGATCAGTTCAATTGATGATCACCAGATTCAAACCCTTGTTTGTGTGACCCAGTTAGGTTCAGTTCTGTATGGTAATGGGATATGTCATGATCTCTATCATAGACATCATCGAAACTCCTTTCGATGGATCAGAACTCTTCTGATTCGAACAGCTAGAATGATCGATCATCTAAATCATTCTAATTGCTCCCAAAATCCACCAGTGACACCTAGCAGTATATGGTGGCAACCCATCAGAGCTGAATGCGAACCTCTTGGTGCAGCTACCTGTGTGATTCAAGTTCTTCTATCTTGAGCCCCGATCAGATTAGGGTTAAGGTGAACTCGTCAAACCCTAGTCTCTGTCATATGATGTAATCATTCGATTCGAGTCCAATGTGAAAATCTAAATAGAAACTCTTTCTATTATTTCACTCTACCATGGCCATGGATTTCTGGACTTGATTCTCATGATCATCATAGGGCTACTCCTCTACCACCGAGGTAGATAGATCCCATCTTGATGCAATCCAGTTCCTACAATGAACATGTCACAGCCAACATACACCTCAGGGTTCCATATGGCTAGGAGACCGAGTAATGGTGTAGTCAAACTATAACACCCTCAAGGTGAACTGCCGATGCATCTCAGGTCAAAGAACCAGACACACTACTGCAGCATCGAGTCAGTCATTGACGAGAAGGTAGACTTCCTAATGACTACTCGAGGTGGTCACGCTCAGTGCCCTCGTTCTCTAACGAGTACCTGTACTCTCGCTCCGGTGTCTCCACACCGTAGACTCAAGACTCATCTACTAAAGAGAAGCGATCGTACACCAACCTTCCGGATCAATCACCATCCTCGTGATGATCCTATGGTCGGGAGCTGTTTATGAGTTAATAATGATTATTCATGTCTTAAATTTTCAACTCTTGAAAATATGAATTATCATTACCATTAACTCAAAGGATGTATCACAGACACTAAATACACATGTGTGATAGAAAATAACCCATTTCATTAATTATAGTCAAAATTATAATTTTGCCCCTAGAAGTGTATTACAAGTGTCAGCCAATTCTGGCTTCTAGGGCACATATATCTAACAATCTCCCACTTGTCCTAAAGCCAATTGGCTACAAGTCTAAGTCCCATCTTCTCAAGGTGGGCTTCGATCTTCTGCTGGCCCAACGGCTTTGTAAGTGGGTCTGCCACATTATCTGCGGAGTTGACTCTCTTGACCTCAACGTAACCTTTCTCAAGGTAATCGCGGATGAGATGGTATCACCGTTTGCTAGGAACTCTTCCAGCACAAACAGTCTGCCAGATGTCGACTTTCGATCATCTATATCGGACAAGAAGTCCGAGTCTGTGTATCCCTGAACTTGGAGTTCTCCATTACCAAAGACCAACATCATATCCTTAGTTCTTCTCAAGTACTTAAGGATACATTTCACAGAAGTCCAGTGTTCTTCACCTGGATTTGACTGATATCTGCTTGTGACACTCACAGCATGGGCTATATCAGGTCGTGTACATAGCATGGCATACATGAGGCTCCCTATTGCAGAAGCATAAGGGATCTTGCTCATGCGTTCTATTTCCTCAGGTGTGCTGGGGCACATCTTCTTGGAAAGATGAATACCATGTCTGAAGGGTATTAATCCCCTCTTAGAGTTTTCCATACTAAACCTCTTTAGTACTTCCTCTATGTACATCTTCTGTGAAAGTCCTAGCATCCTATTCGGTCTATCCCTATAGACCTTAATTCCTAGAATAAAGGATGCTTCACCTAGGTCTTTCATGGAGAATTCCTTGGACAACCACATCTTGACTGATGTCAACATGGGAATATCATTCCCAATAAGGAGGATGTCATCCACGTACAATACGAGGAAGACAACAGCGCTCCCACTGACCCTTTTGAAAACACATGGTTCCTCTTCATTTTTGATGAAACCAAACTTTTTGATCACATCATTGAAACGAGTGTTCCAGCTCCGAGATGCTTGCTTAAGTCCATATATGGACCTTTGCAGCTTGCAAACCTTGTGATCAGTATCACTGGATGTGAAACCTAGCGGCTGTTCCATATAGATATCTTCCTCAAGATATCCATTTAGGAATGCCGTTTTCACGTCCATTTGCCATATTTCATAATCGAAATAGGCTGCAACAGCAAGCAATGTGCGGATGGATTTTAGCATAGCTACCGGGGAAAAGGTATCCTGATAGTCAATGCCTTCACGTTGACTATAACCTTTTGCCACCAGTCTAGCCTTGAATGTCTCCACATTCCCATCTGCACCAATCTTTCTCTTGAAGATCCATTTACACCCAATAGGTACTATACCTTCTGGTGGATCTACCAAGGTCCAGACTTGGTTTGAGTGCATCGAGTCGATCTCTGACTTCATTGCCTCAAGCCATTTCTCGGAGTCGATATCTGATATCGCCTCGTTGTAGGTTTTGGGATCATCACCATGAGCACCATTACCTATGAGGAACATTTCCTCTACGTCCTCTGAAATAATACCTAAGTATCTTTCAGGGGGACGGAAAACTCTTTCCGATCTACGAGGTGGAGGAGGTAGTGTTCTTATTGGCTCAACCTGATTTGGTTCCACTTGGTCCTTAGCTCTTTCTGCTTGTGAGACTTTCTCATCAAGCTTAATCTGCTTTCCAATGCCACTATCTTGAATAAACTATTTTTCAAGAAATATGGCATGTCGACTCACAATCACATTGTGGTCTTCTGGAATGTAGAAATAGTATCCTAATGACTCTTTAGGATATCCTATGAATCGAGCTCTAAAGGACCTAAACTCTAACTTGTCCGCTTGTTGTCTTTTGACATAAGCCGGACAACCCCAAATTCTGAGATGACTCAGACTTGGTTTCTTACCGTGCCATATCTCATACGGTGTGGTAGGAACGGTTTTAGAGGGAACCCTATTCAGTAAATAGATTGAAGTTAATAATGAATGTCCCCAAAGAAAATCTGGGAGGTCTGTGAAGCTCATCATGGATCGAACCATATCCAATAGAGTCCGATTTCTCCGTTCTGAAACCCCGTTGAGTTGAGGTGTTCCTGGTGGAGTCCATTGAGAGACTATGCCATTTTCCTTAAGATAGTCTAGGAATTCCCGGCTAAGGTATTCACCTCCTCGATCTGATCGAAGAACCTTAATGGGTTTTCCAGTTTGTTTTTCTACTTCATGTCTGAATTCTTTGAACTTTTCAAAGGCTTCAGACTTATGTCTCATAAGATACACATACCCATACCTAGACAGATCATCGGTAAAGGTAATGAAGTAGACAAAATTGCCTCTAGCCGGCACATCGAATGGGCCGCACACATCAGTATGTACTAGGGCAAGGAGATCTGTGGCCCTCTCCCCATGTCCAACAAAAGGGAGTTTAGTCATTTTGCCTTGAAGACAAGATTCACAAGTTGGATATGACTCAAAAGTCAATGGACTCAATAGCCCATTTTTCTCCAATTTGTTAATCCTATCTTCTGCTATATGACCTAATCTCAGGTGCCATAGATATCTGTCGTTTGGACTATCCCTAGGTCGTTTGGCATTCACGTTTTGCTCGATAGTTAAAACAGGTACATCAATATGCAACTGATAAAGACCATTAACAAGGAAACCATTTGCAATTTTATTTCTTTCATAAAGAATGTTACAATGGTCCTTAAAGAAGGTGATCACATAACCTTCTTGTGCTAAGCATGAAACAGAAATCAAATTCCTGCTAGCTGCAGGCACATAATAACAGTCTTTTAAAACTAAGTCTAAACCAGATGGTAATCGCAGGCTATGTTCCCAGGCTAGGCGCATGTTCCGCCTCCTGCTATCCTCAAGACCCTGCATAGAAGTGCACAGATGAGCACTAGAACCAGAGTCAAGCACCCAACTGGATGCAGAAGAAACCGTAAGGTTAGACTCAATAACGAGCATACCTCCAGAAGGACCTTCCTTCTTGTTCTTCAGGGTGGCCAGGTAAGTAGGGCAGTTCCGCTTCCAATGGCCGTCGCTGTTGCAATGGAAACACTTTCCTTTGCCATCGACCTTCTTCTTCGGTTCTGCTTCTTCTTCTTTGATCCTTCTACCTTTTGCTTTTTCACAGACTTCTTTTTCTTTCCATAAGACTTTCTTTTGGAAGAAGTCCGTTCCATAGCAAGAACTGAGCCTTTAGAACCTTTCATAGAAAGCTCAGCGGTAACCAGCATATTCATCAACTCGGCCAAGGAATTTTGAAGTTTATGCATGTGGTAATTCATGATGAATTGCCCATATGCATCAGTCAAGGATTGCAGAATAATATCGTTCTGCAAGTCCAAGTCCAACTTCACACCGAGCTTCTCAAGCTCTTCCATGTCCTTGATCATTGTCAGACAGTGATCTTGGACTGACTGCCCATCACGCATCTTAGCCTTAAAAAGTCATTTCGTGACTTGATATTTGGCTGCGCGACTCTGTTCACCAAACATCTCCTGCAGGTGAGCCAACATTTGGCGAGCAGTCCCGATATCTTCATGTTGGCGCTGGAGCTCATCAGACATCGAGCCCAACATGTAGTATCTGGCCTTATTGTCTTCGTCAATCCATTTTTCCAGAGACGCTCTCTGTTCAGTGGATGGACGAGCTGGTAAGGTGGGAGGGTCCTGGTCCAAAACATGTGTTAACTTCTCTGAACCCAAAACAATTTTGTAGTTCCTGAGCCAATCTTTATAATTGGGTCCAGTCAGTCTATGTGTGTCTAGGATACGTGCCAGTGGGTTGGACGCAGACATTTTCCTGTAGAGAGTCAAAGATTCTAGTTAGATACTGTAATTTTGACTTGACCAATTTGTTTAGGGATTTTATTTTTAAACAAATTAGCTCCCACTATTTTCTCGGATCCCTACACTCCCTCTGTAGAGATGCGAAAATCTCCGCGATTGATGATTTCTAGTGGGTGGTGCGGTCTCACCAACTGACTCATCACCTCACCTAACAGTTATTGGTGATGGGTTAGCCAATGAGTGAACAACTCTTGTTCAATGATTCTCTAATCATGGTGCACCCAAACTTGGTCTCTAATTCATGAATCTCACCGTATCCGGAAATATTGATCCACTCCTTAGTTAAGTCAGACCCACCATTTGCATAGACTGGGTTCCTAATTGGGTCTCTCACCGTATCCAGAATATTGAGCCCAACTCATCCTCCAGCCCATAGCATCCAATGCCTAATAGACATGGTTGCGTCTTCCCGGTGCAACTGAGCCACTGTATCCAGCCGAGAACAATCAACCCCGGGAAGGGCCCGCACGTCTACAATGGTGGAAGACCTCGGACTTAATCTTTTCTTAGGGAGAATTGATTCAGGTCTCATTAAACTAGACTTGGCTTAGTCATAACAATTATGACTAACCTAGTGGCATGGGTCAGCTCGGATTATTGACCACCTCAGATCAGAACTGTGTCAACAGATATGGCCAGGTAAGTGAGACCGGTGGAAGGAATATGCCGTTAACTCGCACAAGAACGCATTCAGGTCGAGTAGCTTCCAATTAAAAACCAGTCGGTCGTCTGTGCCAAACTTACCTTAGACACCAAATTGTTGAGTCAGAACCAATTGGGTTAGCCTACAATCCAGACTCTAACCTCTGAGCCTAATTAGGTCTTGCTTGATCGTGACTCGATCTTGACCCAGACTTAATCCTATTAGGCTGGTCAATTTAAGCATTGTTGATCCCATCTAACCAACTCTTGATTCGGTTTGATCAACCGCTTAGACCTAATTGAGCTACCCAAGCCCGAACCCAGTATTATGAATATGTCTTAGATCTGAAATTCTCAATTTTAGACCTAATTAATATTCCATAAACTTAATTCTTAATTAAGTTGGGTTCATAAACAAAATATGCACAATAAATCCTAGGGTTTCAGGATCTAGGGTTTTGCAGAAAGTAAGTTTTGGGTTTCTGATTAAGGACGAACACGCAGCACCCCTACACGTCATAAGAACACCCCATCGAATGGGAAGAGAGGGCCTTTAAACCCTTCTTCGTTCTTATGACCGGACGGCCAAGAGGAACGCCTTAATCAGGAACATGTAAATCTACAAAACAGTTATAGATCTATATCATATATCTCATATACAAATTTAGATCTAATCAAGGCATATTTTGCATACATCTCATGTATCAAATCATGCATGTTTTCAGATCTAAATTATCACATAATAATCTAAAAAATTAGATTTAAATTGATCTAATCAAAATAAATTCTAATCTAGACAATTATGTAGAACTATTCTACAACTAGTCTAGTCATGCATCTATCATATCTCATATGATATTTAAAATTAAATAATTTTTATTTGCTGTTTATCAGATGTTATTATAACACTTATAATATCAAAAAATAGTAAATAAGAAGATCTAAAATATGATTTAATCATATTAAATCAAAGACATGCAAAACTATTCTATAGAACTATTCTATTCTAGAACTAGTCATGCATATCTTCATGTTCTTAGATCCAAATCATTTAATTTTAATTTTTCTGATTTCAGATCTGATCACATCTCATGTGACATCTGAAATCACTTTATTTTTAATTAAAATAAAATTAAAATCAGATCTAAACAATTTTAGAACCATGGCTCTGATACCAGTTGAAGGGAAATCCTGATTTCCCGGTCCAGGTTCGTCCAGATCTGATTAGATCAAGAGATATATTTCAAAAATTTTTCTCTTGATCTCAATCAGATCTTGATATGTTTCAGATCTGATTCTTATTATTTTAATAAATAAAATAAAATAAGATAAATTAAATCAAATTTAATTTACCTGATTTGGGTAATCCTATTACCCTGTAGATGATCCTGATTGCAGCGGAAGGTTCTGGATCTTAGCCACGCAAGCGCCTGGCCTCTACCGGTATCCACTCGGGTTGGATCTGGAGAACCTCTTCTTCTCTATCACACCTCCAAAAATCAGATCTGGATCTGATCTGGAGGATCTTCAAAACTCTTTTGAAGATCTGCAGTCGTCCTTTTGCAGCAGCGCAGCCTTCTTGCTTTTGATCGCCTTTCCTTGATCTGAATCGCACCAAACTAAGTCCAAAACACTTTTGGACGTGGAGAGCAAGGGGAGAAGAGAGTATGGCATGGAGAAGGAGGGGAGAGGCAGCCTTGGACGTGGGAAATCTCTATTGAATTCACTTAGGATTAGGGTTGGGCGCAGGGTCTTATTTATAGACCTCTTGTGATCCAACTCCTCTTCCTCTCAACCAATCACAACCCTTTGTGAAATCAGATCTAAATCTGATTGGTTGAAAAAGAGACCCCTGGATTCCTCCTTAGAGGGCGCCTAAGACCAGTCAAACTGGATTCTTAGTAGAACTCTGATTGGAATCCAAAAGGGAGGTGGAGTCCTTGTCCAACAAGGACTCCTAGGCGCCTCCTACTTGGGCTCACGCCACCCTTGGCGTGCGCCCTTCTCCTTGCCAGGTTCTGGCAGGGGGACAAGGCCCCCACCAGCTCTCCAATAGGTGCATGACATGTGGTCAAAAGTCAAAGGGTCAATGGTCAACGTTTGACCAGTCAAAGGTAGACTTTTGACCAAAGTCAAAGAACAAGAAATGGCAGGTGACCAAAAATGGCAGGTAATGTCTTACAAATAAGACAACCTATTCTGACTTGGACAACCTCCAGTCAGACCATATGAAGGCCTCTGATTGAGCACAAACTCCTTTGGCTCAGTCAGGACAACTTATTTATGATAGTAAAAGAAGAACGTTAGGTTCAATCGAGTGCTAGCACGATTTCCTTGAACCTAATTGAATCTCATTCAGATCAATTGAACTAGATCAGTTCAATTGATGATCACCAGATTCAAACCCTTGTTTGTGTGACCCAGTTAGGTTCAGTTCTGTATGGTAATGGGATATGTCATGATCTCTATCATAGACATCATCGAAACTCCTTTCGATGGATCAGAACTCTTCTGATTCGAACAGCTAGAATGATCGATCATCTAAATCATTCTAATTGCTCCCAAAATCCACCAGTGACACCTAGCAGTATATGGTGGCAACCCATCAGAGCTGAATGCGAACCTCTTGGTGCAGCTACCTGTGTGATTCAAGTTCTTCTATCTTGAGCCCCGATCAGATTAGGGTTAAGGTGAACTCGTCAAACCCTAGTCTCTGTCATATGATGTAATCATTCGATTCGAGTCCAATGTGAAAATCTAAATAGAAACTCTTTCTATTATTTCACTCTACCATGGCCATGGATTTCTGGACTTGATTCTCATGATCATCATAGGGCTACTCCTCTACCACCGAGGTAGATAGATCCCATCTTGATGCAATCCAGTTCCTACAATGAACATGTCTATAGCCAACATACACCTCAGGGTTCCATATGGCTAGGAGACCGAGTAATGGTGTAGTCAAACTATAACACCCTCAAGGTGAACTGCCGATGCATCTCAGGTCAAAGAACCAGACACACTACTGCAGCATCGAGTCAGTCATTGACGAGAAGGTAGACTTCCCTAATGACTACTCGAGGTGGTCACGCTCAGTGCCCTCGTTCTCTAACGAGTACCTGTACTCTCGCTCCGGTGTCTCCACACCGTAGACTCAAGACTCATCTACTAAAGAGAAGCGATCGTACACCAACCTTCCGGATCAATCACCATCCTCGTGATGATCCTATGGTCGGGAGCTGTTTATGAGTTAATAATGATTATTCATGTCTTAAATTTTCAACTCTTGAAAATATGAATTATCATTATCATTAACTCAAAGGATGTATCACAGACACTAAATACACATATGTGATAGAAAATAACCCATTTCATTAATTATAGTCAAAATTATAATTTTACCCCTAGAAGTGTATTACAAGTGTCAGCCAATTCTGGCTTCTAGGGCACATATATCTAACAACAGTATCTAACTAAAAACTTTGACTCTCTATAGAAAAATATCTACATCCAACCCACTAGCACGAATCCTGGACACCCATAGACTGACTAGACCAAATTACAAGGATTGGCTCTGAAACTTCAAAATCATTTTAGGTTTCGAGAAGTTAACTCATGTATTGGATCAGGACCCTCCCACCTTACCGGCTCATCCATCTGCTGAGCAGAGAGCATCTCTGGATAAGTGGACAGATGATGATAACAAGGCCAGATACTACATGTTGGGCTCAATGTTTGATAAACTTCAGTGCCAACATGAAGATATCAGCACTGCTCACCAAATGTTGGCCCACTTATAGGAGATATTTGGTGAACAGAGTCGTGTAGCCAAGTATCAAGTCACTAAATGACTATTCAAGGCTAAGATGTGTGATGGACAGTCCAAGATCATTATTTGATGATGATCAAGGACATGGAAGAGCTTGAGAAGCTTTGAGTGAGGTTGGACTTGGATCTACAGAATGATATAATTCTGCAATCCTTGATTGATGCATATGGGCAGTTCATCATGAACTACCATATACATAAACTTCAAAATTCCTTGGCCAAACTTATGAACATGCTGGTTATCGCTGAGCTTCTATGAAAGATTTTAAAGGCTCAATACTTGCTATGGAACGGACTTCTTCTAAGAGAAAGTTTTTTGAAAAGAAGAAGAAGTCTGTGAAAAAGTAGAAGGTGGAAGGAGGAAAGAAGAAAAAGACAGAGCTGAAGAAGAAGGCCGCTGACAAAGGAAAGTGTTTCCATTGCAGCAATGATGACCACTGGAAGCAGAACTGTCCTACTTATCTGGCCACCGTAAAGAAGAAGGAGGTAGGTCCTTCTAGAGGTATGCTCGTTATTGAGTCTAACCTTATGGTTTCTTCTACATCCAATTGGGTGCTTGACTTTGATTCTAGTGCTCGCTTGTGCACTTCTATGCAGGATCTTAAGGATAGCAGGAGGCTGAGGGATGGTGAGATGATCCTGCGCATCGAAAATGGAGCAAAAGTTGTTGCCATGGCCATGGGAACATACCCTCTTCGACTACCATCTAGTTTAGACTTAGTATTAAAAGTCTATTATTATGTGCCTACAGCAAGCAGGAATTTGATTTCTATTTCTTGCCTTGCATTAGAAGGCTATATAATTAGTTTTCTTAAGGACCATTGTAACATTCTTTATGAAAGAAATAAAATTGCAAGTGGTTTCCTTATTAACGATCTTTATCAGTTACATGTTGATGTATCTATTTTTAATTTTGAGCAAAATGTGAATGCCATAAAATCAAAACATCCTAGGGATAGTCCTAATGATAGGTATCTATGGCACCTAAGATTAGGTCATATAGCAGAAGATAGGGTTAACAAATTGAAGAAAACTGGGCTATTGAGTCCATTGACTTTTGAGTCATATCCAATTTGTGAATCCTATCTTCATGGCAAAATGACTAAGCTCTCTTTTGTAGGACATGGGGAAAGGGCCACGGATCTTCTTACCATAATACATATAAATGTGTGTGGCCCATTTGATGTGCCGACTAGAGGCACCTAGTCTACTTCATAACCTTTACCGATAATTTATCTAGGTATGGGTATGTGTATCTTATGAAACACAAGTCTGAAGCCTTTAAAAAGTTCAAGAAGTTCAGACATGAAGTAGAAAAGCAAACTAAAATTTTCATTAAGGTTCTTCGATCAGATCGAGGAGGTGAATACCTTAGTCGGAAATTCTTGGACTATCTCAAGGAAATGGCATAGTCTCTCAATGGACTCCACCAGGAACACCTCAACTTAATGGAATTTTAGAATGGAGGAATCAGACCCTATTAGATATGGTCCGATCCATGATGAGCTACATAGACCTTCTTGATTTTCTTTGAAGATACTATTTGTTAACTGCAATATACTTATTGAATAGGGTTCCTTCTAAAATCGTTCCTACCACACCGTATGAGATATGACATGGTAGAAACCACGTCTGAGCATCTAAAATTTGGGGTTGTCCCGCTCATGTCAAAAGACAACAAGCGGATAAGTTAGATTTTTAGTCCTTTTAGAGCTCGATTCATAGGATATCTAAAAAGTCATTAGGAGTATTATTTCTACATTCTAGAAGATCACAATGTGATTGTGTATCGCATGGCCATTTTTTTTGAAAAATTGTTTATTCAAGAATGGCGGCATTGGAAAGCATTAAGCTCGAAGAGAAAAGTCTCAACAAGAGCAACGACTAGACCAAATGAACCTAAATTAGGTTAAGCTTAATCATACATCTATCTCCAACTTTGTAGATCAAAATAGAGTTCCCCGTCCCCTAGTAGGTAACTTAGATATATTTCAGAAGGATGGGAGAAAATATCATCATAGGTAAATGGGATCCATGGTATTGATGCCAAAATCTATAACGAGGCAATATCAGATGATCGATCTCCGAGTAAATGTTAGAGGCAATAAATGTCAAAAATTGATTCGATATGTTCACTCAAACCAAGTCTGGACCTTGGTAGATCCATCTAGAAGGTAATAGTACCTATTAGGTGTAAATGGATCTAATAATTGAGAAAGATTGGTGTAGAATTGGAAATGTGGACCATTCAAGGCTAGATTATGGGCAAAAGATTATAGTCAACTTGTGAAGGCATTGACTATCATGGATACTTTGACCAGTAAGCTTAGCTAAAATCCATCCCGCACTATTTTGCTTGCTACTTAGCCGCCTTATTTCCAATTATGAAATATGGCAAATGGAGTGAAAATACGGCATTCTTAATGGATAATTCTTGAGGAGATATCTGATATATAGAACAGCCACTTATAGTTTCACATTTAGTGATGATGTATCACATAGGTTATCAAGCTTGCAAGGTCCATAATAGTTGACTTTAAGCAAGCATCTCAGAGCTGGAATACTCATTTAATGATGTGATCAAAAGTTGGTTTCATAAAAATGAGGAGCCATGCGTCTTCAAAAATGGTAGTGGGAGCGCTGTTGTGCTTCCTCGTATTATAGCGTAGATGACAGTCCTCGCTTATGGAGAATGGAGTATTGTCCATATTGTGACCATAGTTAAAATATGGTTAATCTAAAAATTCTCCCTGAAAGACCAAGGAGAAGGACCAATCCTTTATTCTAGAAATTAAGGTCTATAGAGCATAGACCGAATAGGATGCTAGGACTTTCACAGAAGAATTGTACATAGAGGAAGTAACTAAAGAAGTTTAGTATGGAAAACTCTAACAGGGGTTAGTATCCTTCAGCTATGGCATTCATCTTTCAAGAAGAGTGTCCTATTTACACCTGAGAAAATAGAATGCATGAAGCAAGATCCCTTATAACTTCAGCAATAGGAGCCTCATTTATTGCCATGTTATGTACATGGACCTTGATTATACCCATGCCGTGAGTGTCCGTGAGTAGATATATCGGTCGAATCTAGGTGATAAGAAATTATACTGAACTTCTGTGAAAATGTATCCTTAAGTACTTGAGAAAGAACTATAGGATATGTTTGGTCTTTGTAAGGAGAATCTCCCTAGTTCCAGGGATATAAGCGACTTAGGATTTTATGTCTGATATAGATATCGATGTAAGTCGATATTTTTGGAGTCTATTTTTGTGCAATGGGTGGAGCTATCAAGTTGGAAAAGTTTCA
This sequence comes from Cocos nucifera, assembly GCA_006176705.1. Taxonomy (NCBI): domain Eukaryota; kingdom Viridiplantae; phylum Streptophyta; class Magnoliopsida; order Arecales; family Arecaceae; genus Cocos; species Cocos nucifera. Next base: position 3,071 of record QRFJ01004181.1, on the reverse strand, counting down.
AGTAGACAGTGATTAGCAGATTCCACCAATGGAAGCAGAATATATCACTGCATCAAAAAGCGTCAAAGGAGGCATTCCTGGTACAGTGTAGAAGTTTGCACAGAGATCGTAAGTGGATGCCATCAGATGCCATTACCTCTATACTATGACAACAATGTTCCAATAGCCCTTGCTATGAGTCGAGTCTAATTAAGAAATCGAAGTAATCGAGCAGCGATACACTCAATCCGTGTTATCTCGAAAAGGGTTTACGTCAAGGTTAAGAGAGTCGACTCCGCAGATAATACGGTGGATCCGCTTACAAAGTCGTTGGGCCAGTAGAAGAATCGAAGCCCATCTTGAGAAAATGGGACTTTATGATTTAAGCTCAATTGGCTTATAGGGTCCAGTGGGAAGTTTGTTAGATATGTTGCCTTAGAAACCAGAATTGGCTGACACTTATAATAACACTTCTAGGGCAAAATTAAATCTTAACGTATAAATAATAAAATAGATTTTTTTCTATTTTCACATTGTTGTATTTTAGTGTCTTGTGATACATCTTTGAGTTAAAATGGTAATGATATATTCTATTCAATGAGTTCTAAATCAAATTTAAACATTTAAAATTTTTCATTATTAAACTTTCCATAAAAATGCTCTTGTGGATCGTAGATTTCACATAATTTAGTTGTATGGTGATGTTATTCCTTTATAAATAGTGTTTAGTTGTTACAATCACTTTCTTTTATAGTTAGTATTTTTGATCTTGAGTCTATGGTGTAGATTTTATCATTCAGAGCGAGAGTAACATAGTTTATTTTTCTGTTTAGTAGAACATTAGGTGCACTTTGAGCGTGACCACCTTCGAGTAGTTATAAGGAAGTTTTATCCTTCCCATCGATGCTCGATTAACTGCATATGTGGGTATGTTTCTGTTCTTTGACTTGAGTTGTGTCATTGGCTGTTTCTAAGTTTTCTTGAGTTGTTAGGAGTTTTGTACTACTACCTTATGCATCGATCTCTCTAGCCTTTAGAACCTTTGAGGTGTATGTTGGCTATATGCATGTTCTATTGTATTGTTAATTGGTATTTGCATCTAAGTTATGGAATTTTATTCTATACCTCTGAGGATGATTGAGTTCATCCCAATGATGATCATCTATGAGATATTAATGTCCATAAGTTCTCATGGCCATGGCGATTGATGTGAACAATTATAGATAAGATTCTATTAAGTATTTTTTACTATCAGATCTTGAATCGATATGATTATCATTCATATTTGATAGATTATTAGGTTTTGTACAATTTCACTTCTTTAACTCTTAAATCTGATCGATGTGGCTTCATGTATAGAAAACTTTTATCACTATCCAAGTTTAGCTGCACTCAAAATTGTAGGTTCATTTTCTTCAGTTTTGATGGGTTGTCTCATTATATACTGCTAGGTGTCCACTTGTTGGATTTTGGGAGCAATTAGAAGATTTTAGATGATCGATCATTCTAGTTATCGAGAATCAGAGAATTTCTGATCCATCGAAGGAGTTTCGATGATTAATCGTGAGGAGATCAATGACATATCCCATTATCCGCATACAGAATTAAATCTAACTAGAATTCACAACATAATGAAGGTTTGGGTTTGGATATTCATCAATTGGTTATCTAATTCCAGTTCAATTGATTTGAATTAGATTCCAATAGGTTCCAAAAAATCGTAACTTGCACAACGATTGAACCTAACTTTATTCTCCTTTTTCACTATCATAAAAGTTACCTCGGACTTGAGCCATAATGGTTTGTGCTCACGTCAGACTTTTAACCTTATCTGACTGAAGCATGTCTAGATTAGAGAAAGGATTGTCTTAATTTATGAGATAAATTTAAGCACAACATCTATCATTTTCGTTTTTCACCTCTAATTCTTTGCCTTTTGATCTTTGGTCAAATTCGTTGACCTTTGACCCTTGGAATCCAATCTGCCTACTTGTCATGCAACTTTATTAAGATGAGCAGATAGGGGCTTTGTCCCTTCTCTGAATAATTAGAAAGGAAAGGGACACTCCGGATGGCGTGTGTCCCATGGATAGGTAATTGCTTGGAGTCCATACGAGGGACATCCCATGGTTGCTTTCTTAGATTCAAACTAGGTGACCCTTCCACCTATGGACTTTGACCAAATCCTTTAGGCACCACCTTTAGGATGAACTGTGGATCTCTCATCTGATTAGATCAGGTGATGTCCATCCAATCAATCAGATTAGATGTGATTGAATGAAGCATACGTGATTGGCCGGGGTGACGTGGCACTGCATGGCGCAGTAAGGTCTATTATAATTTGACCTGTCTGCTACCCACTTTACTACAACTTCTCTCCTAGCCTACACCCCAAATGCTTTCTCCCTCCTTCGCATGCCCACCTTTCTGATCTCTCTCCTCTCCAATGCCAAGGTAGTTGGCTTCAGATTAGTTAGTCGATCAGGCAGGAAAAAGGCTTGATTGAAAAAGGGAAAGAAGGCAGCATTACTTGCAGAGTATACGGGTGATCTTAGAAAGAAAGTTTTGAAGATCCCAAATCAGATCTTTAGATCTAATTTTTGAAAAAAAGAAAGAGAAGGAGAAGATCTCCAAAATCCAATCTGAGTGGATACTGATAGATGGGGCCGGTGCTTGCGTGGCTTAGATCCAGAACCCAGACATCATTCAAGAGCATCAATGGGTAATTAGACTATTTGAATCAAGGAAAATTAATTTAGGATTTATTTAATTTATTTTTTTATTTATCAAGATTCATAAAAATTTTAGATATCTAGAAAATGTCCAGATCTTGATTAGGATCTAATGAGAATTTTGAATATGTCCTCTCGATCCAATAAAGATCTAACCCAAAAAATCAAGATTTTCCTTCATTATTCTTGAACAATGTAGTTTGAAGGACAAAAGTCTAATTCCCTTCGTTGAATTTCTATTGAGTAAATAATCTCAATTAACTTATGCTCATTATCTTTCACCATAAGTAGTTTAGGGAAATCATGAATTTAAAACATCCATATTCTAGTCCTATAATTGATTTGAACTTGATTAAATTT